>LD363511.1:284091-301541 GCA_001465055.1 Ptychodera flava
CTGGAGTAGATGTATGGCCGGATGATAGACGTAAGGATTTTGCACACTGTCACAGTAAACTCGTTTTCAAAATAGGCATGTCCTTAGAATGATATTAGAAACAAAAAGGGAACATAAAACTTTGACACAAAACGATTTTGCGATAATTTCTCATCTCAGATTGAGAATACCGTTCTCTTGACCATGGAATGGATCGATTGACGACCACACACTATGTTCTCGGTGTAGACAGTAAAGGAGGGATTGTATATGGTTCTTTACAGTACCGTCATTCTGTTGAGGGCATCTCTTTCTGAAACATCATGTATACCCTCACAATGCCACGCTATGGTCTCCACATGTGTTGTACTATTTATCATTGGAGGAAAGTCGGTTTCTATGGTGATATACAGTGTGTCTCATATGTGTGTGTACCAAAACGCTTTCAACAAGAATACTCTTATCAGAAACTGATGTATAGGGCATTAGACGTGTTGCAAAATCCAAGTCTTTTGATTTAGAAGCACTGACCAATAAATATTTGAGTGTCTTGTCTAAGGCTTCCAATTATAATTGTTATCTAGATATGTACATGTATGACATGACTTCCCATCATCACAGATTCAACCTAATGGCCTTGCATGACCACAAAATCAAAGATTGGTGCGAAAGTTCGGATCAACCGACTTTGTAAAGATTTTATTTTCAATCTGACGTTTTGGACAAAAAGTTTTACGCATTTCATTTCTTTGCAAAAACATTTACTCATTAATGAGGTCTAAATGTGTTAAAATGCTGCACCTCCACCTCATTGCTGACCTCCAGTCAATGGTAATTCGATAAAAACATAAAATATCAAAATGTTCAAAACATGAATACATTGCAACAGCTATTTTTCAAAGCAGTTGCAAGAGATTGTCACATACATCAAAGATTTGCTTCAGCCCTTGATGAAAATCTCCATTTCCGAATAACAGCATTGAGAAAAAAATTCTTGTTATCTGCATCCTACACAATAAATTATCCAGGATTTCTGCACTACGTGAACTTTCCAAAATTGATTGATTGATTAATTATTGTAAACTATATAAGACAATTTAAATGCCTCTGTCTGGAAACTGCCAAGCATACTGGTTTTGCTTTACTGCAATTTAGTGTTCAGATAATTTTATTAATAAAACTGTCAGTTTCTGCAATTCATAACACAGGATGGCAGATTAGCTGTTCAGCTTTTCCGGTGGCTTCAGGTGTATCAAAGAAGCATTTTTTCCGAACTAGATTCAGTCCCATATCCTGTGGATGTGCAGGCAGGCCCAGTGTACAAGATTTCATGGTAACATACAGCATGGACAAAATTAGTCAGTGACACTGATTTCTGACATGTATTTTGTACAACTCTTTTTACTCGATACTTGGTATAATTTGTCTGGATGTTTTTTGTCTCTGTGTCGTGGTTCTGCATGTTTGTCCTTTTTAGTTTTTATGTATTTTGTGTTAAATGTTATGTCAAATGAACCTGTTATTCGGGAAACCTGATGGTTCGTGAGTAAATAAATAAATAAATTGAATAGATAAATTCGATAAGTAAATAAATCAATGAAGCCAAATAGGATATTCTTTGAGTCTCTCGCCTCATTGCAAAACTTAAAAATTGCTGCACATTGCATCTGTGTATTTGATGGTACATGCGATCTCAAATGCTAATTAAGTTAGCAATACCCATGCTAATGAGCAGCAAAAGTGTAAACTTAATGAAAGTCTAAATAACTAATCTTCAGATTGTCTCGAAAATCTGCATTAAAGTACCTTAGGTAGACCCCATATATCTGAATTACTTTATAGCTAACTGATTTGGAATTGTAACCGGAGCGACTGACTCACTATGTTTTACAAATAATGTAGCATGCAAGTAGCCATACGCGGAGTCTACAATAAGTTGTGTCACACAGATCTTGTAAACAATCAGCTTATTCATTTACAATATGCAGGATGATGTAAATATTACACACAAACAAAAAGTTCATGTGAATAGATAGGATACGTGGCTGCTTAAGCCAGCATGGTCAAGCTAATCACCAAATCTTACATCTGTGATTGTAAATATGTCAATTTTTTTATTAAATAAAATGCTGAAATTTCGTTGAAATTTGGTTGCAGGGGTTTTATACTTCGGCATTGCTTGTCTGTGTGAGTCAAATAATGGCTTCTATATAAATCCTTGGTTTGATTCTCTTACATGTTGTTAGAAGGGCTTCAACAAGATGTACATAACTGATGACACAGGCTCCTAGGTAGATTCATGTACAGATTTGTGTTTCGAAGTTCTCTATTTGTCTCTGATGGTCAGGCTACAATGCTTTTTTGGCACATAGTATTATCATTTAGGTGAGGCAGCTTTCTTATCAGTGGCAGTCCTAAGGTAGCTTTCGTTTACTTCAATATATCCATGCTTATGAACTTGCATGAATTTTGTAAGAGTGCAAACTGCTGAAAATCACATTTTTACATGTTACTGTAGAATTCAATCCTGTAACCGTACACAGTAGAGAGATCAAATAGTATTGTTTGCATTAATTCCATGCCTTACACTATTACAAGAGGACACCGTTACTTTGGTATGGTAGATTGTACCACGATTTTTGATGTATCAAACTGCATGGTGTTGTAAATATGTATGTATCTGTTACAACAGTTTACAAACTGTTACGTACTTCGATAGACGGTGCATCACAATGTATTGAAATCCACTTGACATTATGAACATTACAAGATAGTGTGGCTCTTCTGCTTACCATTCCCAGTGTGTCGATAGGCCGTTTTCTCCTACCGCTTCGCCATGCATGTATACTGGCCTATCCGCCGACGTGTGTGCGAACTATACGAGAAACACACGTCTTATTTACGTGGAAACGGCCGATAATTTATTTTTTCCTGGTGAAGTTAACACATGGTAGGCGGTCATTGTGAATATTAGTATCGATAAATGTTCGGTAATATGTTTCTTTAATACCGAACTTTACAAGGTGACTTCTGACTTTTACTCTTCATTTTTAAAGAGAATTAGTTAAAATTTCCTTGAGGCTTGAACATACTTTGTCCATTTCTGGGCGCTATCTCGCGCACCTTAATGTCAGCCTACCAATCTCTAAAAATTATACCGCAATTTCCAATACGTCATGGAGGGTTTCTTTCCTTTTCCCCTTTATATATAAGTTCAAATCTTCAATTCAGACGCAAATAACCCACTGGCATTGGTGAAGTCTGTGACATACACTTCTACGTAGGAATAATTAATTGTACGTAAACTATCAATAGCGAGTAGGCTGCCAATATGAAGCTGAACACGTATTGACACCTGTTTCAGCCGTGCCATCATATATGTCACCATGGCGCATTTTGATTTAGGGAGCATTTGTTTTTTACAGGGAGGGGGGTCGGTGGAAATCAGGGGGGGTTGACTTTTACGAAACCGTTTTTTAGGGTGGGGTCAAATTTTACAATCAATGATTAAAAGGGGGGTCAAATTTTATAAAGGTTTGTATGGAGTTATGGAAAAAAATGTGACTTTGGAATTTCACCGAAATGTTGCTTGGTCCTCCATATATAATCTATGAGTAGTCTATGAGAAGCTATGAATAATTTCTTTTAAATACAAAACTAGCTAAATCTGTGTATTCATGTACTCTTGATTATTGATGTTAGTGTTTTTGATTAGACTAGGGCGATTACAAGTTCATGTGTGTGCAAGAAATTTGATTTTGGAATTTCAACAAAAATCTTGATTCTCTATACATTGTGGTATGTGAGAAAACTTTGAACATTGTTTTTACAATACAAAACTAGCTATTAAATCTGTGTTTTAAAAAGGTTTGACGATTGATATAAATGTACGTGACGAGAATATTATATTTGTAAGAGCAGATCTGAAAAACCAATATGATACTGGAATTTCACCCAGTGATTATTTGTAAAGTTCAAAAAGGATTCTTTGAAAGTTCAAAGGTCAAATGGGAAATTTAATTCAATTAAGATATTATTTTTACGGACAGTGACATACGGTCGTTGTCTTTTATGCATGAAAATTCCAGGGGTGGGTAACTGTTTTTCTTGCAAACACTTTTGAAGGGCCTAATTTTTCAGCCCAGGGCCATAGGGTGCGAAGGGTTAATGAATCAAATCTGATAACTTTTTTTAGGGGGGGTCACATTTTACAATTAATGAATTGGGGGGGGGGGTCAAATTTTAGAAATTTGATATGGAGGGGGGTCGCTTTTTACATTTCATTTGTCGCTCAAATTTCAACGACCCCACCCCCGTAAAAAAACGAATGCTCCCTTGTGAGTCGCGTCGATAGGAATTGCGATCTTGTTCGCGTACATTAGCGTTATCCATTGATACCCGACAGACGCGAACACTTAAGGATTTAAACTTCTGAATGTCTATATTTTCAAGGCACAAATGAGTGACGCTGGGGAAGCTGCGGAGACAAATACATGTAAGCTCGAGATTAAAGAAGAGGTTAAAAAAGAACTTGAGTCTTGTAACATGTTGGAATACAAGTTTTTTCGTGGGCATTCTTTCAAAACCAGAGCACTCACATATCGGCGGTCAAATCCTAGTCGCCCCAGGAGACAGTTACGAGCAAGATTGGAAATGCACAAGAGGAGACAGAGCTGACCCTTGGTGATTGTGGAGTTGCGTAATATTTTCTTAGTTTTCAAATAAAGCGAGTCGGCTAAGAATTTCTCCCCTCTTCCTTTCATTCAAAACAGAGAGCAGCTTTTTTCAAAACGTTCCAGCACAGAACTACACGCATGTTGTGTTTTCAATCATTTCACGCCTGAAGGGACCGGGTTTTATGACTTAGCACTGTACAGTAATAATCATTCAACGAAGGACGTCGACACCGAACAGTTCCTTTTAAATCAGTGCACGAAATCATTACATGTATGTTGAATGGTCGTAGATGTCTTGAATGAAGGGCCACAGTCCCTCCTTTCTCATTTTATCATCAAAATGGCAGAAGTAGTTGATTTACATTCACAACAACCTAAAGTTAGCTTACAGGGAGAATTTGAAGTCTAAGTCCTATCATGAATTGCTGATTTTCGTTTAACTGTATTCGTACATAGTTTTTATAAATACAATTAGAATTGTGTCGCTTATTTGGTTCTTTATATTGTTGGCCGTAACAAGCAAACTCAAAGGCTCAAGCAGGGTCGACAAAGAAGCCGCGGCCAACGACTGCAAGAACCATAGGCTGCAATGTTTTGACAAGCGAAATCAACTCAACAGAAAAACACCAAAGTCAGTTGGTCACAGTCTGTCGCGACAACACGCAAGTGCAGCTACACGTTTTTTGATGTTCCCGTCCAAGAATCTGGTCACTTTTTAAACATTACTGTGCGAACAATTATGAAGTTTCCTGAGATTCCAGAGAAAATCGGTGTAACTTATACGTCGTATCCCGACACGGTATTTACGCAAGTGTAGTCTATGAATGAGATTATAGCGTCTTGCGGTCCACTACAAGAAAACATCAAATTTGTTTGTATTCGATTACCTGCAGTATTTGCTTCACTTGTTCTGTGTCACCGTTCTCGACCATTCGGAGGAAAGCTGCTTCATTTGGAGTGGGCTTCGAGCCCACCGTGAGCTCCATCGAATCTCCGACACAAGCGTCAGGGGACCGGCGACTCGAGACATCAGCCATAGTCTGCATTGATCGCAAGCGCTATTGATATATTTGTATAGGAGCCTCGTCCTATACACACAATGCTTTCAGGGATTCAATGCTACCTCCCTCCCGGACAAAAAGAAGTTGACCGAGTAACCGTAAGCCATTACGTTTTGTCCTGTTGCTATGGTTGCCATTTTGTTTTTTTGAAAAGGTGAGGGCGGAGATGGTCACGGATGAAGACGATTAAATGGTGACAGGCCCTCTATCGTTACACTCAACAGATCATGACAGCTGTTAATGTGCTTGTTTGTCCTCTAATTTTAACATTCCGAAGTGAATGACAGATGTCCCCTTATAAACGTGGAACGACGTCTATCTATACCTGTTGGACACCCCGCCTCTTCAATCTCAACGTATGACGCAAATTTAGTTTTAAAAATCGAACCCGCGTATCTGATTTTCTAATGAAAATTACAGAAAAGTACCACTTTCGGACAGAGAACGTGAAAAAAAACTGATCAGGTAACCGTTAATTCAAAAGAATGAACAGTTGTTTATTTATGAAGTCAGCAAGGGAAATGTCTATTTTTCTCCCGATGAAAAGCATATCCTTGAATTAAAGGCACTGTTCGCGATAGTCTGTTAGAGGATTATGGACGTGTGATAGCCTTTTGTTTTCTATTGAAATTGTAATCTGGTGGGTACATTTTGTGACGAGACATTCTGGTGCCAACACAGGCCTTTAAGCATGATTTACAAAAGTGTGAGGGATGTCTTCAGCCTTGTACGTCAGGGCGGTCGGAAATTCTCCTACCAAAACGGACTGGCTGACTAAAATGCCCACAGATGTTTATACTGAGTTGAAATTCTATCACACATGACGAAATCCCGCAAACACTTGTTGTCGCACCCAGTCAAAACCATTTAATTTAGAAAAGAAAAGTTTACATTTGGTATTAAACGTTGCATAACTGAACACTGTCACCATTATCTTCAAGATGTACATTCCAAATGTTGTCGACAACTGGAATCATCGATCCGCTATACGAATGTCATAAAGTATCACAGGCATGCAGCTTCCACAGATTCGCTATCTGGATTTGTCAATACCCGGCAAAATCTGGAATTGCCAAATCACTTTTGACTACAATCAAAGCCATTACCACGTTTGGACTTGATCTCAACCGACAACGGTATGCTCACACAATTCATGGGCCTAACTAAGGTGTTGTCGAACATTGAAATGCTTTTTTTGAGTGAAGCATTATAATCACACATATTCAATTGAATTACACAAAAGGATATGCAAAGAAGAAAGACTGTATCATTAAAACATACTCCAACATGTCTTTTTTATAATATATATATATATATATATATATATATATATATATATATATAAATATATATATATATATATATATATATATATATATATATATATATATATATATATATATATGCCACATGTGAATTTCGTACCCAATCTCAGCACAAATTAAGTACTATCAATCGATCAATTTACTCTTACTATTGTTAATCAGTCGATAAAGTCAACACATTCTCCGTCCCCTCGGCCCTGCAAACAGAAATTAAGTGACAAAATTGATGCCATTGGAAGTAGAAAAAAGTGCTCAATCGTTTTAGACAAATCATTTCATTAGGTAGATAAATAAAAGCGTTTATATAACTCCTAGTATCAGCCAGGAAAGTTCACTTTCAAATATACTCAGGGGCAGTACCGAAGAAAATGAGAGAATTCATACAAAATGTCCTTGTGGCTTAATGGTGTTTTGACGCAATGCTTTACACTTACAGTAGTGTTTGTACAACCCTCAACAAATATACGATAATATTTTAAGATGTTAACGCCCTCATGTGGTCAAAATGCAATAGTTCACATCAGATCGAACATTTTGGATGGACCTGGTCATGGTAATAACGTATTACTTGGAACAAAATTGCGATAATCCAAATAAGTCTGCACCTAGTAAGGACCATAATACGAATAAAGACTATCGCCTCTTCCGACGGAGATAAACAAAGTGTTTGTTGTGTGCACGTTCTATAATTACGTCAGCTTAGTCGACCTATTATGTACGTACGGTATAGAAAACAAAGGCTTGAGCTACATGCAAAGTACATAAATAACTATTAGCTTTGAAAACAATCGCTATATGCACACAAAGGTAGTTAAGTTAACATACCCTTAAAACTGCAATTCATTGTCTGAAGACAAGTAACACAATTAACGCTATCATCGACTTCATTTTTCAACACACCTTGTGCTACGTCATCGGTTCTTTCGCTCGAGGAAATGACCTTATTCAATGGCGCTGTGTTGTTTGTTCGACCGTAAGCTTATGCGCAGATATTGTGGGACACTGAAACACACATGATGTTTGCACCTTTCGACGGTGTCTGGTACCGGTATTACAAATAAAGCCAAATAAAAAATACGTGTTTCCGGCATAATGCCTTCGAAAATTAGGGTAGGTGATGGGTGGAACTTTTTTTTTCATTTTAGTATCTGATTAAAATGTTCAAATCCCAAAGCACCGCACGGTTTAACATTTACGCCAAGAAAATTCAACTAAAATTTGATATCTTTTGTTTCCATTTTTTTGGCCTTTGTATCAATTCCAATCTTAGTTTTTCATCATAATCACAGAGCTTTCATAACTAATGTTCTCAACAGCAGGCTAAAATAATTACAACCGGATGGTGTTGCAGCGTTAACAGCGGTGGATGGCCGAAGGTAATCGGCAGGGTGTGACCCTTCTGTACACTTTCAGAAGTAATTTTACGGATTTTCAAGCAATTTTGAATGATGACTGTTTTCAAGGATTATTTCCAACGGTAAGTTTTAATGCAACTACTGTGCAATGCGATTTATGGTATTCATAGTTCATACTATTTTAGATATTTTCCACATAGAAATCGTAAAATGCTATAAAAGATTCAATAATTTGTTTAATTATATAATTAACATTAGAGTCGTTGGTTTATGTATCAGTATTATTCATTATATTTTTATTGAATTACCAACTAATCTGTGGAATCTGAAAATGTAAAAATAGGGAACCAAACAATTTTCAGACTCCATCTCTGTACCCAGTGCAGACCGTTCAAATCCCCTTATATACCAATAGAATTTTCGGACCCCCTCCTGGAATTCCTGCAGAATCTATCCAGTATTTGTGAATGCAGATGCCTTATACGTACATTTTATGTACATTATTTTGTTTGTGTTAGGATCCAACATGGCTGCCAGGTAGTAATTTTGTTGAGATTTTTCCGTTTCTGCAGCCATTTCATAAACATAAAGCAGGTTATTCAAAGTTGGATTTCGGTGTCCAAAGCTTCTCGACAATATCTTCACATAACAAATTAGGGGATTTTCTAATAACTAAGCATAGCTGTCACCCTATAGAGGTTTAGATCGCGACCCATTTACTCTTTTCATCTTCATTCTATAAAAGTAACCATTCTTTACAGATAAATTGGTTGGTCGGAAAAGGTAAAACATACACAAGTTTGCTCTAACTTTTGAACATCACACGAATCATAAAATTGTAGATATGTCTCGTGAATGATCTAAAAACGGAGTAATTAGTGAGAATGATCTCGTCTGAGTTGATAATGAAGACAATAGTTTATCTTTCCCTCTTTGATAGGTCATGTCTGTATAATGCATTACGTCAGTGCCGTAGATTACAAATGCATTTTCCACATCTTCCAATAATCTTTCTTTGCTTTTTAACAAATTAATTACATTGATTGGTTGCTTGCTTGATTAAATATTTAATTATTTGTTTATCTATTTATTTGCTCATTTATTTATTCGTTTATTTTTCTTTCTATTTGAGTCTACAGGTTTTGTCTGCCTTTGCAAAGTTCTTTGCATAGTACATAAACGCTAGTGTAATATTTCGTGAACATAGAAACGTCATAGATAGTGTAAAGTATACGTTTATAGCCATGTTACACTCAAGCCAATCATTTCAAAACATTTCTATCGTGAAAATGTTAATAAACAATACCAGTGTTGTCATAGTTGTTGTATGTCATGGCGAAACGGTCATACAATATAACTTATGCCTAAAGGATGCTTGTCGAATATCGTAATATGCAATTTAGAGGTCGTGCGGCAAATTGATGATGAAATCCCGTCACGTCCCGTATATCTTTGTTCAGTTTGTACTGAATTATACGAGTAATTTTAGAGTTGTACCTACAGTTTTACACGACTTCTGTGAGTAAATATTAAATGTAGACATGGGCTTGACTGTTGACAATCTTTACATTTTTTCGGTGAAATCGATGTAGAGATGTCAACCACTGGAAACGTTGAAAAGCTAATAAACAGTGCATGAACGGGTATTTTTAAACGTTATGAAATCATAGTGAAATCATAGTGAGGAAAGTTTAGAACCCTAAGAGGAGCCAAGGGAAAACATCTGTAACTTTTGATGTTTCTTTTTTGTCATAGCTTTGCTTTATATCTCCACAACTGTACGTTGAAATACAAAATATTAACAATGAAAACACGAGACGAAATGATTTTTGCTGAAAAATTGAGTTGTTGTGACTAAAATTCAGCTGTTAACATTAACGTTAAATTGGACACTACATACGCATTTTGTGTTGTCGAGTTGAAAAATTAGGTAATAGAACAGTATAATTTAATAAATACTGGAAATACAGGACTTGTAACATAGCTTTAATAATCCTGTCATATTCCACTGTTGCCTAAAACAAACATAAAATTATATAGAGTTAGAAAAATGAATGTAATTTATCCCATCAAGCAACAGGTCAAGCCGAAAATATCGAAACAAACTGACAGGGATATTGTTGGAACAATGATAATATGTACATGATTTATGAAGTGGCATGTTATCCGTAGAATAATGTCGTTTTGTTCATCTCCGTAATTAGCTTTTTCAGTGTTGGAATGGCGCGTATTACCCTAGTTCTCCGACCTATATTTGACCTCTGTCCACGTGACATGTCAGCAGGCTTAATTTAACGATTTTTTTCTGATTCTTGCATGCACCGGAAAACATATGAGCTGACCTCGTAGCATGTTGTGCACGTCACATAAGTTGCTGGCAGAGTGTCTGAACATTCGATCGCAGTCTCTAGAGATACCGCAGTACAAATGACGGTAAGTAATTGTCCACAGGTGTCAAAATATAGCTTTAAAGTCCATGAAAATTGTCTTACAAAGACTTACAAATATTTTGGTGTGTTTTACCGGAATCAAATTAATCTT
Organism: Ptychodera flava; assembly: GCA_001465055.1. Taxonomy (NCBI): domain Eukaryota; kingdom Metazoa; phylum Hemichordata; class Enteropneusta; family Ptychoderidae; genus Ptychodera; species Ptychodera flava. The sequence continues at coordinate 295,029 of LD363511.1, forward strand.
AAAAATAATTATCAGCTGACTTGTAACTTCATTATCAATTTGTCGGCGGTGAGGAATGGAATGTCGCTTTAATGGCAGTGTCCTGTTCCAATAGCAATTTATAGATTATAGTAGAAATTTAAGAAATTCACTCCTGTATAATTAATGGCAGGTGTCTCCTTAACGTCGTAAACGGACATACTCACTTCCATACGCATTATGCGTCATACGGGTACGATTTGATATTAGAGATCTAGTTGAGAATTTGAACGTCCATTAAGGCAATGAATTAATTTCGATTCTGGTAGACGCGCATAAAGCAGTTTGAACCACGATATATACTTTTTATAATAAACATATTTGCATGAAACAATGTCACAGCGAATATATACGTCACACCTGTAAAACTATACAATTTTCAATATACCCAAAGGAGGTGGCTTCGACGTCAGGTCTGACGACTGTCGCCCAAGACGATGAGAAACCATCCATGGAAAGCACACCCCTCATAGCAGATACCCAGACAGCTGGGGTTACGGCGGGAGGGCGACGTAAACGATTCAATCTTGGTAACTACACCAGCACCAAGACCAGCTCCAACGGTCTCACCGACTTTGCTCTCCTGACCAGAAACTGCACGCTCATCCAGGAGCTGCTCCTCGGCCAGAGGTTGCAATTCATCAATTTCCTGCTGACTCTGGCCGTACTGTCGATCATTCTCCAGATCTTCAGCGGTGTGATCATGTTGGTTGTGTTGCGAATGAACGTGGAGAACGAGGACGGAAAGGTGGCAGCCTTGAAGTGGAGCAGAAGAGCAGCGCTTCTTGCATTTTTCATCGCAGTCGTCAATGTCATTATCGCCGCGTTTGAGTGATTAAAACACAGTATGTTGTGTCATTTTTGGAATAAACTTGTTTAATCGTCGTATACTGGGGCACCTTGTGGTCATTAATATGTTCGAGGAAGAATGGTGTCAAATCTGTCAGCCAAGAATAAAGGTGGAAATTAACGTTTCTAACAGTAGTTACAAGGTTATAATGTCTTCGAAAAGACAGGACATGATGAAACGTCCAAAGACATGCGCAGATAATTTCAAACTTTAGAAATGTAGAGACTATTGGATATTTACTGCACGTTTATATTTATACCAAATGCAAGACAAACGTTAACAGAGTTAAAGAAAATCACCCATGCAACGCGGCAGTGAAAAGTAAAACGGGATTTTTGGAGTTCATCTGTCGAATGATGCATAAGAATTTAATAGAACTTATCGAGTTATCGTAATCGTCAGTTCGAGCACAGACGTACGTCGTGAAAGGAATTATATATCAATGCGCAATAACATTAATTACACTCAGACCGCTGAAGCCAATGACATTTTGAAAACAGTCTAGCTACAGTAATGCAGTTTTTAAGCACTAAAGATAACACTTAATGGCAGAAAAAATTTTACGAACCAATAGTCTGAAAAAGAAGGTGAAATATTTCCCCATATATCACTTTATTGCAACCTCTTTGTTGGAGTCTTTCACGTTACAATGCCCGTGCAAGCATTTCATGATACCACTCGGTGACCAAAAATACTTCAGATTATTTACAGAAAAAACACTTGCATTCACTGAAACACTAGCATTCCCTTGGCTAAACAAAGCACCATATGCTGTTCGGGACGTGTGTTCATTAGCTTTACAGCATAGGGAGCACGCCGACGAGGAGGTGATTTAATCATACAATTTTATAAAATGAACGACAATATGGCTAGAGATTTAGCAGGGGATAAAAGCGACTTTTGTTGACGGAAATTGAGACCAGACAACTACGAAGTTGTTGAGCTGTGGTGTTTCAAAACGTCTAATTATTATTGATACACCCGGGTTGGGTCGATACGATGCATTTTGTATGAAATTGTGCAGTATCTCAATTACATTGACAACGGGCAATCCAAAGAGATTGCTTCGGTGTAGGTCGCTCTGCTATCCTGCTGTAAGTTGTATCAATAGCGGGGCTGTCGATAATACAAGCTGACACATGACCTATGTACAGTACTTCCTTGGTTGGGGTGGGGGTGGGGGGTAATTAAGAGCTCATTTCGTTTTCCCTGCGTCAAAATCAAATAACGTTTTTCGATTTTCGTCTTGTCTTTCTTTTCTGAACTCAGAGCACATGGCAATAACCGGGAACGTGCAGAACTGCAGGGCCGAGGAGTACAAAATAAATTATTTGTAAATGAAACTCCATGTCGTGACTTTATCTTTGGATAATTGATACAATATCTTCAACTTAATCGACAACAGAAATACCTCGTAAAATACGAAGAAAAATAGACACAGAGCTACCGAAAAGACAGAAATGTGAAGAACTGACAAGCCTTTTCGCCCCCGAAATATTTCAATCGTTTTTCTACATAGTATATGTAAGGTTCTATAACCTTGAAAAGTGAATTTTTCGTGTTGGAGCTCGAGTTGAGTCAAACTTTGATTATTTTGTGGTTTTTGTATTTTCTTGTATTGATTTTTACAGCATCCGGGATCAAGAGCTTTACGTTTACGTGTAAGTAAAAATATCACGCTGACGTCATTCATCGCAGAAGAACTGTGGTTTTTGAGAGTCTGGGGAAATCTCAACTAAAACGAAGGAATTATGCTGGTGATGCGTGACCCTCAAATTATCGACTACCCCTTTAGTCTGTTATTGTTTCGACTGTCTCATACCAGTCTAATATGTGTACATTGAATGTAACTTATACAGTCAAATAAACAAACAGTAAAGTGGTAACGTTAAACAACCAGTGGCCATCTGTTGCCGTCTATTCACACATTTATGCATACCATTGCTCTACCCCCTCATCGTTCATCTATCATATCAGTAATCCCAGTGAGGCACGTATTTTTGAGGTCAGGTATATTTATGATGATATTTTGCTGTGCGCCAGCACGCTGTTTTGCTTTTATTGTGTCATCGAATCGGTTTTAGCATTCAATAACTATGTCTTCCGATTCCTAAATGTCGATGTGTAGGTTAACTTGATGTTTTAAATGCGCATAGCATCGATTCAGTTGGTTGCATTCACACATGGACGAAAGTACTTTAACGGGAAAAATAGCAATTACCGATGCCATTCAAGTTGTTACAGTTCAGAAAAATCCCTCTCAAAGATTATGTCTGTCTATCTCTGGTTCGAGCTCCAAATTATGCTTAGGGTGCGCAAGCGCGCGGTTTTTTATAAGCTTGTGCTGCAGTCAGGCTGTCAGCTGGATAGACGGGCATCTAGCTTTGGTCGAGACTAGTTCAAGAATAATGTACAGAATAATATGCCAAAAAATGCTAGAATGGAGAAGGACACCTTTTCGGCGAATTTTACAAATTATTCATTCACATATTCGACGAAACTTTTAACACCACAAGTAATATACGAGTATCTTAAGGGGTTTTGCGAAGTTTCTGTCATTGTCTGTTTGCTTCTACACTTCACTCTATTCCATTTGACCATACGTGGCCCGAAATGGAAAGATCCAACGTTTTGCTTCAACTTTGCTAAGCTAACTGTCAACCATTATCTTCCACAATCAAGAATTAAGCCCAGGGATCACCGTGTAAAGTTTACGATGAAAGATACAAATAACCAATGTTTGACATTCAAAGTGGGGGATATCCAATTTCCCGTTTTTTCACAGAACAAGTCGGTGAAAACTTCACTGACCCCACAGGCTGAAATGAGTAAAAAAGAACAGCAGCCCGGAAAAGCATTGTTAAAATTTAAGCCTTCAAAATGCTCTCCGCGAGGCGCATTCAGCATTACGGGCGAATCACTGACTATTTAGCCCTTATGCCCAACCAAGTGGACAAAAGAGACTGTACCACGTAACTGGAGTGCATACGTATAGACACATCCGTCAATAAAGTATGGAGGTATATGCGGGTATCTTAACCTAAAACTGCTGTCGCAAAGTTTTAGGCACCATGTTTCATATAATATTTTGGATCATAATCGTAAAATGAAATTAATAATAAAACTAGAATGTTCTAATATACCGACATGGTTCAAGATGCAAGGTTCCGATTTATACAAGAAAATAATATCAATATGCTGTTCATGACATGTTTGCGAGTCAGTAGTGTTTTTAGTCACGATGAGTCATTCCTAATTTAGTCAAACTGGAATGTGTAAAAATATCAAAAGAGTTTGCGCTGCATTATAAAATATCCGGGTACCTTCAGACGAGGTCACAACAGACACGGGTGTGGAATCCTAAAAGTGACTCCATGGAAAAGGTGTACTCTGCAAAGTAGTGGCGATATCAATATGGATGTAAGTAAACTCACAGTTTAGTTAAGTTTATCAGCATACACAAACTGTACACATACATTCTTTCTACTTTTTTATCGAAGTGTGTTTTCCCTCTTTTTCACATTCACAACTATTTTTACGGACTTGTATTTTTGTGTTTGCTTATTTACGTTAAGGGTTTTAGTGGATACACAGACAATTTCCATCGCTTGAGGTTCCTGTTACAGATTCGTATCATGTCGACAACTATATTTCAAACTGTCCAAAAACGAGGGTCTGGAAAGACTTGCTTGGTATAAGTTTGTTTTTCGGTACATTCATTAATTAAAAGTGTAAACTATTTGAACGAGTGTCACAATGTTTTGTCCCTACATAAAGCAAAAAGGTGCCACTGGTTACAATTGTTTGATACGGAGCATCCTGCACAGCGAAAGTTAAAGCTTTAATTTGTCAATAACTACAAAAAAAATTAACCGAAAGAAAATACAGTTTTAATATCCGCTTTTGTAAAGTATCATATTTTCTAAAACACATTGTCGATACATTTAATCGCAACAGTCTCTCTACTACAAGTAGAGAAATCGTCACGATGATTTACCCACTCTGATATCGGACTTCCTTGTTTGTGGCGTGACCACCGATTATCGCACACATTCCTGACCGTGGCGCTATAGATACCGTCAGGTTGAAATATATATAAGCCTCAGTTACCAACGCTCTGTACTTTCTTGTTGGTTTTTGATCATTCACGCGCTGTCTGTCGTTTGTTTTCCTCTAGAGGTTTTATAGATTGGTTTTAGGATGAAGCTAATAAATAATATGCCCCTTTAAAAGAAATTAAACAAATATACAAAATGTATCCACTATCCTAAGTATACCATTGTATACAATTTTAAGGAAATATCTATTTAAACAGCAAGTGAAGCCTCGAGTAATGAAGACAGTCACCCGACCTACTTTATGTTGAAAAGTAGGAAAACCTAGTTAGACTCACTTCATTATAGAAAGTCATTATCATTCATTCATAATTGCATGATAATCGCTTAAGTTGGGAATGGCACAGCTCACCACTCATAAGTGAAATACAAATCCATAATTCCTTTAATTTGATGAAGTCAGCAAATCACATTAAATAGCAACGAGAGGAATTAAAACTAAAAAATTACGATTCAACAACAATTGACTGCGACATATCAAAATATTCATGTCCATGAAGTCCGCATGTGCACATCCATCCATCCATCCATCAATCTATCGATCTATTATATAACTTTAGATGTATATAAGAATATATACTTATTTATGTAATTATAACTAAAGATACGATCACATATATTTATACACATGTACAGTTATATATGTAGTTACGTATGCGTGTGTTCACACATTCAAATTTAGAAATAAACTAATTGTATTTTGCTTATACGTAGGATGAAACAAACCAGCAAGTACAAGAAACTCAACAAAGCGGATCACCCGTCACAACAAGAACGGACGACACTTCGGGAAATGTGGCCTCTCGACTCCAATCTTTATCGAAGCCGCGGGGAGATGCCGAGGAGAGTTTTAGCTTGAATAGTCTCTCATCGTCGAGCACGGCTTCCTTGGGGATGACCAACATAACTCTACTCTCCCGCAACTGCATCTTTATACGGGATTTGTTGACGGCTGGGAGCGAGGCAGAGTTCTTTTACTGGCTGATGACGCTCTTGGTTGCATCGCTTATACTTCAGACCGTAAGCGGCGCCATACAGTTCATGTCTCTCCGCAAAAACATGGATGACGAGGACGAGAGAGAGGAAGAGAACGACTTAGCGAACATTAGCGCGTTATTGTCGTATGCTATCATTATTATCAATGTAGTAATATCAGCTTTCGTCGGTATGGGTGTATAGATAACTCCGGCTGACTGGTGACGAACACACCGTGCACTGATTGGCTGAACAAAAGCTCACCGTTTCCGGACACACCGTTGAATAGTAACCATTTTTTGTTCATAACAGTTGTGAAAGTAGAAAAAAGATCTCTCTAAAATGAAAATGGGACGTAGCAGTGTTGAAGTCTACAATAATGGCATAATCGCTATTAAACTGTTTAAAAACGGTGACACAATTTTATATGTATGTTTGTTTGTATGTTTGTATGTATGTATGTTTGTATGTATGTATGTATGTATGTATGTATGTATGTATGTATGTATGTATGTATGTATATATGTATGTATATATGTATGTATGTATATATGT
>LD363511.1:326615-340091 GCA_001465055.1 Ptychodera flava
TTTTGCCCTCCCTGGTCTCAGCCAGAAATGGTTATACCTTACAGAGTTTTTTCCCACGGAATGAAAACAAATGTACTTGGGCTGAGGCCCAAGTACAATAATAAAGAGACAAAGCAATTTCAAAGCCCCGTTACGAATTTTCGAATACGTATATCGTTGGGTTTTTTATTAAGAAGCTTTGAATTTAATATGATTTATTGAACATGTAATACACAGTAAAACTGTAGCGGTAAGCTATATTATTTTGCAGCACACATTGTTGTTAGTGACAGCACTTTTTCAGCATTCAAGCTTGCATCAACGACAGCTAATTGGACTGAAGCCAAACAGATGTGTGAACAAGATAACGGTCACTTACCAACATTTCATAATCCAGAGACCTTCATGTTATTTGCCGGAATTGTACTATTTTATTACCACCCAGGTAAAATTATACGGCTCTATCCACCAGCATTTTATCTTTAATCGGTTTCCTACTTCGATGTAGTACCGCACCTTCAGCAAAAAAGGAAACTCTGCCTTTTTGTCCGGGTTGTCACAACACAACTCAAAGTCAGGTTTTTTGCGATAGTACATGCAACTGGATATACGAAGTATGACAAAAATGTTTCCCAGCTATAATTAGCGTGAGGCTGCGTTCGAAAAAACGGTTGGGGGGGGGGGCTGGAGGAATTCAGGGGGGATTCGAAAATTTTTGGGGTAGTAGAGGGGGACTTGAAAATTTTGCTCTACCTGTAGGGGGACTTGAAATTTTTTTGGTTCCCTTTTATGTTTTACATTTTCCAATTCCAAGTTTTTGTAGGTAATTTCATGAAAAATGAATACCATTTTTATGTCATCCAAATGTTGTAATGTTGGTAATAATTTAACAGAATCTAGAACGATTTTGTCACATTCCATGACTTTTATCTCGGAAAAATCTAAACATGCGTGATTTGTCGTGAAAAAATCACTCTTCAGCCCAGTAACAGGGCAGAAGCTGCAACTGTTGATGATTTTTACAATATTTCTATGCAATATATCAATTACAGTTTCTTGCTGTCTCCCTACACTATGCTCCAACACATCATGTTCAGTTTGTCGACGAAGCCTGTATATAAATATGTATTAGGTGATAGTTTAATTAGAGTCCAGACTGACAGTCAGTTGTCAGTGATACAAATGCATGGTACACATTCACAGATTGTGATAGCAAGCTGAATACTGGACAGTTCAACATGCTGTAGGGAGTAGAACAAGAACGCGGTGGTATAAACTGAACAAAAATATTGTCAAAATTATCAAAGTTAATACAGCTACTGCCTACAGGCAACTGTCACTATCGGATACTGCCCTGCTACTTAAGTGTCACTGTTACTGCATACCTGAACAGTGACCGAGATAGCTCTGACTCTGATGTACATGGTAGTTACAAACGAGTTTGTGTCAAATGACGATCATGACAGTGAAACATTACTGAACAAGATCAGGGGAGAGAGCAACACATGGAAGAACACATGGAAATTTTTGAATTCTGGCGTATGAGAATAATCAAATATTAAAGAAAAAAGATGGGGTCACCATGCTTGATTTTCTAAATTTTCACCTTCTTGTCATAAAATAATACAAAAGTAAAACTTTGAACAGTAAAGACGAAATGAAGAAATATATGACTAAATGGAATTATTTTTTTACCAAATTTGCAATTATTACACTCAAAAGTTCAGAGATTAAAACATTTATTTGATGAAATATTTTAACCTTCCAGTATTGTCAATTTTGAGTAGAATCTAATTCATATATGTCTTTTATGTACTTTTGAAACAAATTTTGGTAGGTCACTGTGCTCAGTTTTTTACAATATGGCAATTGGCCAGACTCACAATTTGCATACTCTCTCATGATCGTCACTTGTGTGCTCTTCGGCAGGAGCAAGTGACCTTGCCAGAGTCGGATTAACTCAAGTTCGCTTATACCAATAAATCTAAAAAGTTCACTGATGCGTTTAAAGAAATTGCTTTGAGAATATGACTATAGAAAGTGCTGATTAACAGGTAGTGTTGAACACCTGTGAGCAGAACGGCGCAATACGTTTTTATTATTTCTGCGCGCACATCCTTTACAAATATGCGGGCCTGTGATATTTGGGGGGACTTGAAAAATTTTGATCATATAGAGGAGGAGGCATTTTAAAATTGTTTTAGGGCATTGAGGGGGGGCATCTGAAAAAAAAAGATTTCAATCGCGATTCCACCAGCCCTCCCCCCTCCCCCCCTAATCGTTATTTTGTGAACGCAGCCTAACCAGGGCCACAAGTTAAAATTTACTCACACGGTTTTCGGAGATAATTTTTTCAAAGTAACCCTCTTTCCGAATGATTTGGATAAATATGGATCATGAATCACTGAGTCCTTTCGATGATAAACCACAGCTGACAAAAATCATTCAGCTATCCTGAGTAGCGCAACATTGATAAAAAGGATAGATGAACGTTACCATAGACAGCAGAGGTGGCGTTGCGCCATGTCAGAAGGAAGCCTCACGAAGCCTACATGAACATAAACTTATAAGTGGAGGAGTATTTTGTGCGTAGATTTGTGTTATCAATAGATACTCTTGTGATACACAATCATGAAACTCCATAACAATTTCGTTCTGAATAATTTTCAAAAATAATCAAATCAAATCAACAATAAATAATTTTCAAACTTTTAAACTTGTCAGAACGCTTCATATAATTTTTGATGACATTGCTGGAAGACACGACAACTGAGATATTTTGCAGAAATACCGTGGCAAAATTATGGTTGTCCTCTTGACACCAGCGTTATACATTGCGACATCCTTATTAACAAAGTTATCTCCGGAATGTAATATTCTGCTAAAACATTGTTTTCCTAACTGGTCATGGATCAAACTATTCACGGACCTGTACCAGTGACCGTAGCCTGAGAGCTCGGGTATATTCCCTTTTCTCCAAACCCACGTTACTGACTCAAACCAGAGCGAAAATGTCACTTGACACTTAATACTTCAAGAAATGTTATTAATCGTGTCTACTTGCAAAAGTTCAGAAAATAAATTAATGTAATGAATAAACGGTCACATATAAATGCGTAGTAAGTCACGTGACGTGAGAACAGTTCAGGGTTTGGTAAATTAAAAAATAGGTACAGAAAGATTGTCAATTATCGCCAATGAAATTAAGAGAGAAATGTTTAAACTAAACACTGTCCTTTCTAATAATGTTACTCAGAACGCATCTTCAATCTTAAAACAGTAGCCGTAGAATTTTTAATACCCTCTTCATTATGCTTTAGGCCTACATAGCGATTAGCAAGTGCGATCACTTGTGTTGCCAAAAGTTGTGTCTGGGACTCGAGGAGACTGGGGCTTCTCGCGATGACAACAGATAACTTTTAGTCTGGCAGTTTCAAGCGTCCATTTTGACCTATTGGCATGCACATGTAATAATATCTATTCATGTAGGTGGACAATATAGTTAAAATGTAATGAGCAATACAGAAGTAGGAAAGCGCATCAACTGGAAGTGTTGAAAAATTTACCAATGAAGTAGCCGTTGTTTTGTGGGCGTTGTCGTCGTCACGGTTGTTGGTTGATTAACCGTGTCGGACTTGCCCCCCCCCCTCCCAACTCCTTCATTTGTAGCTTACGGCTGCAAAAGGAAAAAATTTCGGAAATTTGCGAATTCTGAGATATCTAGAAAATTTATCCTCGCCAATACATTTCATTGTGCGCAACATGTCTCGCAACTCAATATAAAACAATGGAATTATATAGAACAATTGAATAGATGTTGAAAATTTCAAACAAAGGCCTGGCATGAAATTGTCATCAACTTGAAGTGACTCGTGTGAAACAATAATTTGTCAGTTTGACTATTCATAAGTACTGAGGTTTCTGTAAAATGAAGGAGGCATATTTCCCGACATTTAAACTGCGCATAAGTAGAATACGAGAAGCAGTGCTGTGTTTATAGATCCAGTGAAGATTAAAGATGCCAGTGAAGATTAAGAGTGAAGATCAACATTGTAACTTGAATGGACGTATTGAATAATCTCAAAGTCTGAAACAACATTTCAAATGCTAAAATAACGAATGCTTATGTACCAAATTTTAAATTGCACAATTGCTGATACATCGGATTTCTCCGTGCATTGTATCACTAAGACTTCGATGAATCTCGCCTTTGACGAAATCTATTAGCGATCGATGTGATTACTCGAGAGTTGTCAAATGTTCATGGACTGCTGTGTGACGATAATATTCTCAACACCGCCCTGAAAGTGTGAAAGTATGGTCCAACGTCTAACTGTAACGAAGTATGACGGCGACGCAAACAAAACACAGTGCTGATATGATTTCAGAGTTGAAATTAAGGAGAATGTGAATAGCACGGCCTACCTGCTGTATATGAGTGATCTCTGAAAGTTGTACGGGGGCATGGATTTCAAAAGTTAACTTGTCATTAAACTATGACACTCGTTTATTTTGTTTGTTTGTTTTTTGGTTTGTTTGTTTGTTGAGTGTCTTTGACTGACAAGAAAAGTCACAACATTTGCAACGATGTAAAATTGAGTTACTGAACAGGAAAAGTAAACAAATTAAAAGGAAGTTCAGACTTTTCTAAAATAGGAATTAAATGAGTCTATTTTTCAGTCTGGGACGATGACCTGGCAACTATGGCTCAGGAATGGGTCCGAAGAGTGTAGGGGAACACGGTAACCCGCCAAACATCTCCCCATTTCCCAACGTTGGTCAGAATCTTTGGCTCGGCGGGCCGTACTCCCCTTCGGACTCGATCGACGTTGAGGGAGTGGTGGATAGTTGGTATAGCGAAGTGATTTATTACGATTACGACACAAACACGTGTTCCAGGGTGTGCGGTCATTACACCCAGGTAGGTCACGAACTGAACTGCTGTATGCTATCTTTGTGTGAAGCTTTGCGTTACGTAGATGGAACAGAGCTGAGACATAAGTAGAGATAAATTTATTGTGTAATCACCCATCATCATAAATTAACCTTTTTTGTTCATGAATGTTGAAATTTTGCCATGGCAGATTTTCGATTTACGTCAATTGTTGCCAAAATTTGTCGTGCTCTCTATAGAAGAGGGCGATCATTTTCCCACTTTAAAGTAAAATGGGTATAATTCCGAATAATGTATATTAAAGGTATACAGTTACCTGTAATCTAAATATGCCCATATATGGCGAAAGGGGCGTTCCTTGGTATTCAAAATGCCCGTGTGATGGCTCTGTTTTCAAAAAGCGGACACCCGCTTAAAATCTGTGATTGGTTAGATTTTCTTTCTATGGTAAGTTTGGCAAAATTGAAACAGGTGACAGTATACCTTTAAGACCTCTCATTGTGTAAAGTGCATCATTCTTAAATTCTGTTCAGAATTGAACATATATACATGTATAATCACTCGGTACGTTTCGTCAATTTTACGTTTCCTTCACAGCTGGAGTGGGCTTCGTTGTATGCTCTTGGTTGTGGCATCGTTCACTGCCCGACGGTGACGTTATCGAACGTCGTGGACGCCTTTCTGGTCACCTGCAATTACGGACCCGCGTAAGTATACGGTAGAGAGATTTGAGGAGTTGTTTGTGACGTTTTCAACAATTGCTCACTTTACTTTCTTTACAGCTCGATATACTTGTCTATGGCGCGTAATCAAGGCCAAAATACGAACTCCCCTTTTGGACTGGTAGTGGCATTTTCAATCAATCAATCAATCAATCAATAAATCTTTATTAACCCATGACTAGGCAATTGACATTGCAGCAGTGACAAACACAGTACATTCAATAAAAAAACATGACAAACTTAAAAAGGTTAAAATACCAAACAGCACATCCAATAAGTAAAAATCACAGACAGATAAAAGAAGTATATTTAAAAACTAGTTCAATCTATTCAGTTGACCAATAGCTCTGTTGATAAAAAAAGTTTTTGGTTCTATTGGTTTTAAAAGCCTGTACTCTGAAACGGCAGCCGGATGGTAGCAAGTCAAACTCGTTTTGTAGAGGGTGCTGAAACTTGGAATGTATGATGGAATTCCCTTTACGTAAAACATGTTTCTCGTACAAGTCAGTGGGGCCCACTTGTTGTTCTCCGATAATATTGCTGCAAACTTTAACTATCTTACTAATTCTGTTTCTGTTCTTAACATTTAAATTGCCATACCAGCAGACCATTGAAAAAGTGCAAATACTTTCAATAAAAGATTTATAAAATAACGTCATCAGAGACTTATTTACATTAAATTGGTTCAACTTCCTCAGGAAAAACACACGTTGTTGACCTTTACTACAAATAGCATCGACATTGTCATCCCAGCATAACTTATCATCCACTGTAGAGCCAAGATAATTGTACTTGCTGACTATCTCAATTTCGTAGCCGTCTATAACATTCAACATTCGACATTCGAACTCTTATTTTGACTAACTCCCATTTTTGAGTAACTCTCACTTTTGTCCCGTAGTCGTATTTTCAACTTTCGAACTTTCATTTTTGACTAACTCCCATTTCGATCTCGTAGTCGCAATTTCAACTTTAGAACTCATTTTTAAGTTGACGAATTCCCATTTTGGACTCGTAGTCAGAACTCCCCCTTTTAACAAATTCTTGCTATGCTTTGCATTTGTAAAACACCGAAGTCACATGTAGCGGTTTGCTGGAGTAGCTAACACTGATCAAATGATGAAAACTCGTATTCATCGTTAAATACTTTCTTGGCAAACATATAACTATCAATAGAGGTAAAATAAAATTTATGCAACAAAAACGTATCTAATTGGGATGAGCGGCGCAATTTTAATATGCACGTGCTTTTGACATTTCTCAGAGGCAATTATAACAGACAGCCTTACACAAGCGGATGATGAATTAGACAGTTGCCGGGAAAACCTGTGCAGTGAGTACCACATAACTATAAACCTTGCCGCAGTAAAGTTACTTCCTAATTGTCAGTACACTGATTCGTGTGATAAACCTTTCGTTTCAGTGGAGTGGAAATCGCATATTAAAATGACGAAAATGATGAAAAAATAAATGTTAACCAATATTTTTCATTATAATCCACTAGTAAATTTCTCATTTAATCATTTTGAAGAAATTCAAAATTCCGTTTCCTTTGTTCATTGGTTTTTGGATGTTAATTTGTCAAAATAAAGTACCCTAAGTTTATGATAGCGATGTTATAAAGACTGATTGGATGATCAATGTCAATGACACTTCAATATGAGTCGTTTGAATGAACGGTGTTTGTTGTTGTCTTCCACCAGATTCCGGTACAAGGATGAGTAGAGCGACATCCACAGCAGTTCTATTGGCAGTTCTGCTCTCTGTGGCGTTCTGTATTTCATAATGCACAGGAGTGTCGCGACGTCGGCATGGTGTGAAAGACAAAATCTGCTTGTATTTTGTTATTTGTATGCAGTCATGAGAATGTTTTGTAACAGCAATCAGTTCATTGTCACAAATAGGAAAATGTAGGTCACGTGTATCAAATAAAATCCAATCATTTCCTTATTTCGCTAAGTTGGCAAACGAAAAGGGCGCCACCTACAGCCATAGTAAATCTGATGACGTCCCCTCTCTTACCACACAGTGATATTTTGCAACTTTACAATTATTGACTATCAGCAGAAGATGGTCTTTTGCACTCCGGTATTTTGGATGTAAAAAGAATGCTTGGAGTTTCTCGAAAATCTAAATTTATTGTACTCATGAGGGGTTATGTAATTCAGTTGCAAGTTTGGTCGTCAAATCCTGGAGAATGTCATTCATTACAACATAAACAGCATAAAAACGCAATAAATAGAAGTTTCCCGAGATGAAAATACTAAGGTTGTAAGGCGTATTCTGCCTTAAGAATATTTAACCAAGTGGCTATCTTCAAAATTAATTTTATACTTGTAAATTTTTTGTAAGTTTTAAAACTTTTATTACCTACGTTCTCTCGAATAGAATTATTACCTAAGTCGGAAACTCAATCCACGATAATTTTATCGTAATGGCAGTCTAGTAAAACTTTAACAAAAGGAAGACTTTCAAGTTTTTCAGTACTTTCCTACCGCTTTGGTAGCTCATTTGAAAGCTCTTAGAGTAAGAAAAAATCACGTTGTAGTTTTTTGAAAATCAGACATTTGTTTCCTTGTGGAGTTAACGCAGAGATGGCGGCCATTTTGAAATCAAATATTGGTACATATTGGGTAATTTGTTTCTCAAATTCCAAACTACGTAGGATGACCCCCTGGTTTTTATTCTTGGTTTTGTAAGGGAATGGTTGAAAGTAATAAAATATTACAATAATATGCAAACATATCATGCGTGGCGATATCTTTACCGTGAAAACAATTTCCATGTATGATAACATTGCTGGGAGACACGACTGCTGAGATATTTTGAAGAAATGCCGTGGCAAAATTATGATCGACCTCTTTTACACCAGGGTTACACACTGCAAATATCCTCGTTATCAAGCCTATCTCTGGAATGTGATATTCTACTAGATCGTTATTTTCCTGGCTGGTCATGGACCAAACTATCCAGGGGCTAGTGGCCGTGACATTTGACTGAAATAGAGCCCAGGTGTATGACAGCGGCGTGTTCCGTCATCTCCAAACTGCATTACCGACACAAGCCAGAGCGAAAATGTCATCTAACACTTAATACTTCAGGAAATGCCTTATTATCGTGTCTTCTAGTAAATGTTCAGAAAATAGAATTATGAAATGAATAAACTGTTACATAGCAATGCAAAGCCAGTCACGTGACACGAGAGCACTTCGGCATTGGGTAAATCCAATAATCGATACAGAAAGAATATCAATTATAGCAAATACAATTAAGGTGTCGATGCACTTAATCTACATAGACTAAACATTGTATGGTACCAATACTTTATAGAACGATGAAGGTGTATATATTTGGGACAAAAAACCTCAATTTTAGTATTAATGATAAAGAGTAATGTAAGTCAAAAACTTAATACTTCTAAATTTTAATATGTAGAGAAAATAACAATTTCGTTTTGCATTTTCTATCCTTATTTTAAAACGGCAGGGGTCGAAAGACTGATTCTAAAAATGATTTGAAATATATTGGAGAAAAAGGAAGCCAGGAAATCGGGCGATTTGCATAAAGCTAAACTTCTTTCTCACCCAACTTACGACTGCTTGACAAGAAAAAAAGGTGAATCCAACGGATATATTAATCTTGCGTTAAGAAATTTGCAAAAAAAAGTGAGGTTGAGCAAAATACACCGCGTTGTGTGCAACGCGAAATGTTCAAAGCCACACACAATCCTGCCTTTCTCATAATCTTTTTCAAAGAACTCTGAAGACATCTTGTAATAAAGGGAAAGCGGCTCCACACATCGCCTATACTATATTTTCGTTCTCTGTGATCATGTTTGATTTTATGCGTTTGGCTACTGGTGTAGATATAAGCCATATAAGCGTGATCCTTTGACGCTACGTTTCGAAACCAGTGTGTTGTCTCTTCCTCAGTCGCTTTTTGATACTTGCTCTCCTTGGAATTTTGTTTCATTGTTTGTGGTTTAAGATTTGTCAGTTTTTTGTTCGTCCAGTAAGGAGGCTAGAATACTTATATTTGGGTCAGTTTGTTGTGTTTCATTTTGTTCGGTCTTTTCTGTAAGATTGAGTACTTTTGCATTTATGAGTGTGTCGCCTATGTTTGGATTTATTTTGTATGCTATGATCGGCTTCATCGTGAATAAATTATTTAGTGTTTGGTCTTTTTCTATTTCTTCCCAGTTCTTCAGGAGTGCTTGTTTGATGTATTTTGTTTTGACATGTGTACTATATGTGGTAAAAAATATCACTTTATTAATGCTGTTGTTGTGTATTTGTGATTTAAATGTGTTTTTCGTGTTGCGTAATCTGTTTCCGCATTGATGTTCGATATTTCTTGTCTTGAATATCCTCATTGTAGTAATTTTTCATTAAATGTTTTGACTTCGCTGTTAAAGTCCTCTTCGTTGTTGCATGTCCTAATGTACCTTAATGTTTCGCCTTTGTTTTAAGGCCCATGAAAGTTGATTTTGGATGACATGATTCTCTGTGTAAGAACTGGATTGTGTCAGTTGGTTTTGTGTGCTTTCTATTGTCTAGTATGTTTCGTTGTTGTAATAAAGGGAAAGCGGCTCCACACATCGTCTATACTATTGTTTCGTTCTCTGTGTTCATGTTTGATTTTATGTGTTTGGCTATTGGTGTAGATATAAGCCATGGCGAGACGTAGCCGTGATTTGGCTGTCGAATGACAGCGTGATCCTTTGACGCTACGTTTCGAAACCAGTGTGTGGTCTCTTCCTCAGTCTCAGTCGCTTTTTGATACTTGCTCACATTAGATTTTTGTTTCACTGTTTGTGGTTTAAAACTTGTCAGTGTTTTGTTCATCCAGTAAAGAGGCTAGAATACTTATATTTGGATCAATTTGTTGTGTTTAATTTTGTTTGTTGAATTTGTTGTTAAATTCGAATGTGTTGTTTTTCAGAATAATGTTTAGCATAGCTAACAGGTATTCTGTTTGTGGCTCATGAATATTTGTTTGTTCATTGTTTGTTTGCTAAGAAGACTTTTGGTCATAGGACGCTCAATTGACAAAGAAATATAGATCTACTTGTACACAAGATCCAGCCAGAGAGCAACACATAGAAGACTAGGGGGCTAACAGTTATGATGTTTTTTTGGATTCTGGCATATGAGAACAATCAAATATGAGAAAAAAATGAGATGGGGTCACCGTACTTGATCTTATACAAATGTACGATGAAAAGAAAGTTTTTTTTTTTGTAAAACCACTCAAAATCAATAGCTAAAACCATTCATTTCAAGTTCATACAGTGAAGGAAATTTTCACATCTCATCGTACAATAACACAAAAGTAAAACTTTGAACAGTAAAGATTCTACTTTATCGTAAAAATGTGTGACTAAATGGAATCATTTATGTTTTATCAAATTTGCCATTATTACACCCAAAATTTCCGAGATTAAAACATTAATTCGATGGAATATTTTAATCTTCCAGGATTTTCAAATTTGTAAAACATTTATAAGTGGCATCTAAGCTGTATATGTCTTGTACTTTTGAAAAAAAAATTCGGTAAGTCACTGTGTTCATTTTTTCACAATTTGGTAAAACGTAGCCAGGAATACACAATTTTCATACTCTCTCATGATTGTCATTTTGTGTGCTTTTCAGCTTTAAATTATATTTGTCCAAATATTGTGTCACGCAGACATTGTGCTATTTAATTGAGTTCCCTCCCATTAGAAAGACAAGCACAGGTTTCAGCAAATTATAAAAACGTGGTATGATGGATTGGGTTGACCTACAGCTAGTTTGCGAACTCGTTCATTTAGCGATAACTAGCAAATTTCAGCCTGTTGATAGCGGAATTTCAGCGTTAGACCCCACGTAACGGAAACACTGCACTAGTAAAAACAAGAACACCAGTGATGCCATAGCGGCATCTATATCATTTGGCCCTAGGTCTTGTTCAGTCGAAGCTTACATATTTCCGTATTTCACAATATGAGCACATCCAGGGTATTTTTCTTCTATCTGATCTATTTATCGTATCTTATTAGTCACAATAAATATGCAGGCCGTGATAATTCTGAAGCCCGCACTCCCTTTTTATAGTCATAAAGACGTGATGAGCCCTACGGATGTGGCATTTCAACAAGACAATTCAGCGATAAATTGTGGCATTAAATCAAAGAAATAAGCTTGTACTTTGAAAAAGAAATTCAAAAAAATTCTTATATAAAAAATAGATGAAGTGAAGGTGTGAGCAATCGGTATATAAGGAAAGCTTTACCTTTACCATAGACCCTCGAGAAAGACAGGTCTATACTTTACCCTTGTATCAATCACCCGACAACAAAGTTTTGACTCTTGCCTCTCCCCGACACAGTCTGGCAAGCGAACGGTGCACGGCGGGGTGTCTACGCACCTCTCCAGCCGACCACCCCGCGATGTCCGCACTCAGCAAGCTTGATCCTCATCTCAGTTCCAGGAAAAAAAAAAGTTTTCACCACAGCCTCTCCCCGACAAGACCCGGTCGGGCCAGGGCAGAACTTGCAAGCCGGCGGGTCGTGGAGGTTAACTTTCAATAGATCGCAGCGAAGAGACTGCTCTGCTGTGTACGACACCCCGATCCACACCCAAGTCATGTGCAAGTGTTTTGGCGCCTCTTTCACGGGGCACTTGTCCGCCAAGAGGCCGGCGCTCCTCATCTCGGCGCCGGCCGGGTTCGGCGGAGAGGACCCGGGCGGTCGCTGGCCTTATTCGACACCTCCACATAGAGCGGCGCCATCGGGTCGTCGCGCACCAGGTAGGTTTCCGACTTAAAGGCATTCAAAGTCGTAAGCCCAAAGAGAGTAGCCTCGCATCATCAGCCTATCGGCCAAGCGCGTAGACCAAGTGTCTGAATCTGCGGTTCCTCTCGTACTGAGCAGAATTACTGTAGCAACGACGGTCTCATCAGTAAGGGTAAAACTAACCTGTCTCACGACGGTTTAAACCCAGCTCACATTCCCTGTTAGAAGGTGCAATCCAACGCTTAGTAATTCTGCTTCGCGGCAGCGTCGCACACCTTGCGGGTAGCCTCCAGTAAGGGATGGACCATTAGACCTTGGGAGGGGGGGTGGTCACAATGAAATTGTGAAAATTTTTTTTTTACTATTGTAAATTTCTGAAAATTTTTTTTCCAATTGAGATTAGCTGTGCAAATTTTTTTTTCAGAGTAAATTTTCAGATTTATAATTTTTTTTTAGTTCGTCGCTGTCTGAAGATAAAGAGGGCAAAGATGTGGTGCCAAGCACCACAAGCGGCCACGCAAGCGGTCACGGGGGGAGGTCAGGAGAGGGGTGTCCCCCTGCTGCCGTTGGAGCTTTTGAAAAATAGAGATTACAATGGTGTTATTTGGTGGCACTTGGGGAGTATTTTTGCCGGGGGAGGTCAGGAGGGGGTGTTCCCCTCGTGC
Organism: Ptychodera flava; assembly: GCA_001465055.1. NCBI lineage: Eukaryota > Metazoa > Hemichordata > Enteropneusta > Ptychoderidae > Ptychodera > Ptychodera flava. The sequence continues at coordinate 339,651 of LD363511.1, forward strand.
CGTTGGAGCTTTTGAAAAATAGAGATTAAAATGGTGTTATTTGGTGGCACTTGGGGAGTATTTTTGTGGGGGGTGGTCAGGAGGGGGTGTCCCCCTCCTGCCGTTGGAGCTTTTGAAAAATAGAGATTAAAATGGTGATGTTTGGTGGCACTGTGGGAACATTTTTTTCGGATTACACATCTTCCTCTGAAACATGATCAGTGCTCCTCAGTAGCTTCCTATATTTTTGAAAATTGACTATTTTGGTTTCCTGGCTTCCCTTTCTACTGCATGGTGAAATGCCTACATTCACCCCACCAAACATCATGCATATCTCATGATTTACAATTGATTTTGACAAGCTGAGAAGCTAAAATAAGCTAAATAATATAGTTAAATTTTCATATTTGTGTTTTTAGAGCAATTGTTGCCCTTTTTTGATCAAAACATCTATTTCTCTGT
>LD363526.1:22200-35729 GCA_001465055.1 Ptychodera flava
TCACCGTCACTACGATCCTTCAATTCAATTCAGTGTTGACGATGACATGGCTGTCACTGCACGGAGTTATCTGTAGGCACACATTGCGCGTAGTCAAACCCAAAACCTCGCAACATTTTAGTCAACTAGTCATGATATACATGCGCTTATTGATTTGTGAGTTGTTTCGTTACAATTTTATTCATACTGTATGTGTTACAAATAGGATCTCCTGACGCATAAGGTCGGGGATGCACAGAGATAAAGCATTACATCTCAAGTTGAATGCAGGACATGTGCGCGCGGACAAAGTGATGACGTCATAGTGCAATTTTCGATTCACAAGTTTGGCTAACTTTTGCCAAAATCTTCTCGCCAAACGCTACTTTTTTCTCGCATTTGCGATTTGGCGAGCGCGCAGCGGAAACACTGCTTATCCATGTGTAAGTTCAATTGTGATTTTCTCAAAATGCCAAAAGACATCATCAGCCACTAGGAAAATGTTTACCAGATATCACTATTGTCACATAAACTTTTGAAATTCACACTTGTATGTAAACACTGTGTACGATATCATGGTGTACAGAAATGCTGCCAATATGATTTCTTTGAAGATCAACTCTGATTATGCACTCTGTGAAGCCTACCGAAACTGTCACTAACGGTTTGTAGAATGTCATCGTTTCAGTTTTCAACGGTAACTCTGTGGCTTTAAATGGACTATCATATACAGAAAAATATCAGATGACTTTTTGCTTATGTGTGTTGAGGATTCTAAACAACAGTGCGGTTTTACATTGTCAGGTTGTGCCAAGATGAACTGATAAACAGACTCTCCTGCCATGGTGCTCCGTATGGAAACTCAACAGAACATAGGACACTTGAACATCTCTCAGCCAATCAGTACCCAGATAGCAATCAGCACCATCCAATGAGAATGCAAGGCTACGGCAGTGGTTTCAAAGACAGGAGGCCATTGGACGATAGGCATGCCAATCAGAAAGGCCGAAAGAGCCCACACGTGAGAGACGACCAATCAGGGAACAGATCTCAGATGGTTGAGCTGGCAAGTTTGAGTAATAGTGAAGTTGTGTCAATGATTGAACACTATATGAAGCAGTTGGGCAAGGCTGCGTCCATGGCAACATTTAACATGGATCAGCTGGTAGGTCAAGAGAGGTCAAGTTACCCAGTTGAACCAACGGGGATAGTCCAGTGAAAATACGAATCTTTTTTTCAAAAATCTCTCCACTTACCCATTACTCTTGCTAAGCCGCTGTGTAGATGTTCCAATCTTGATGTCATAATTAATTTCTGAGACAGGCTACGTTAGAAAGCAGCAGACTATTTCCGTTTTCCCGCCATGAATCTAGCAAATCTGTAGAATACTGGGTCCATGCGGCGCTATAGTACAATTAGACATTATCTTAGGGGGTATGTTTGTATTTATTCAATATCAAAGGGACCCTCAGACTGGTACTCATTAACCCCAAAAGTTGGCTATAGCCCGGTGTTTTGCAGCTGTGCCGTGACTTCAAGTGCAAGAAGTCTGCAAGACATGATTGCGTTTGTTTGCCTATTTAACCCTTTGAGTGCCAAAGTCAACTTTTGTTCCCTTTATAGAATATAACATAGCCAGCAACTTTTTTAAGATCTACACAAGATGTTTTCAGATTTTTCCCAAAATTTTGGTCAAAAATTGCAGCCATTGAAATGTTGTATCCATTTGGTCCAAAATTATCAAAAAAATAAAGAAAAATTCATGAAGGTTGGTAAAATGTTACACTGAAATTTTGATGGGAAAAATTACAGCACTCAAAGGGTTAATATAGAGCATAGTATTGTTAGTTTTCACAGCATGGCCTTTGAACTCAATAGCTGCAGTAAAATGTAAACAAAGTCAGAAAACTGGATTTTTTAAATCATTAATGTGCATTAAAGTTGTGACATATAAGGGGTTACAAAGAGAGTTGTGAAGACTGACGATTTTCCACGGTAACTTGACCTTTGATTCCGCTGCTTGTGAGCTTGTCGATGTCTTTTTTTCTTCATGAAGGGAGAGGAATACACCTTTCATCTCAAGATTTGAAGAGTGGGACATTCCAGAACTTTCAGGAATTTGGAACGTCCCACCGTCAAGAGGGGTGATTTGTGTCATGTAAATATAGACTGTAGACATTTTGTAAATTATCTGTGAAAGCCTGTTCTATGTATGTAGCATCATTGTTGTAATTCTTTGTATTTGTGACAGAATTTTCTCTCCTGAAGTCAACCCTAACAACTCAACTAACATATCTAACGACAAAATGAATGCAAAATATTTAAGTCACCTCGATTTGCAGTCTTCCTGTAATCACCATATATGGTAATCAGATATTCAGCAATGTATTTCCTTATATGGTAATGTAGTTCAGATACAGAATTCACATACTGCCATATATGGTTGTGAAAGTAACACAGCACTGCAATATCTGGGACCCTATACTGCCATGAATGACCAAGAAGTATAGATAATTTTATCAGCCACTTACAGTAACCAACAAGTTGAACAAGATTTATCCATAAAAGATGGCTGTCCGCAACAAACATTCAAAACTGTGCAAAAAGTATTTGATAACCATAATAATAGTCAGAAAACTCCAATTCAACGAGAAGCTATAACTCTCAATGGGTATGTGGTGTGGTGTTGTAAAACTTCCCTTCCCCTAAGCTCGAAGCAATGATATTTGACACTCCCCCCACCCCCACGTTTCAGTGGAATGGTTTGATCCAAATTCAAAGCATTGGCAGTGGAAGGGAAACCCCCCCATTTCAATGGTATGGTCAAATCCTAGTACAGAAAATTTGCAGTGGAAGTATTAATAACTTTGAGAAAATTGTTTTCATCGTACATTTTATACTACCAATACAACAACCTCCATGGCAGAATTACTCAGTATGGTTCCTAATATAATTTGATGTGAGGTCCCCTAGATATCAAAAGCCTTCAAACCCAGGGTATGAGATCACACTGCCAAAAGTTTATCAAATTACAGTTTAATTAGTCAGTCATGAATGCAGTTGTTTGTCCTGCCAGTACATGAATGTGTCATTTCTGTTTAACATTTTCTCTCATATACTCTGTATCTAAATTATAACACATAATATATCGTGTGTGGTAGTCTATGTGAGACTAAATATCATGTTGAAAAATCACTTTAATCTGTCACACTATTGAAACAAGCTTTTGATATTTATTGTGGCTAAAATGAGGATTTCTAAAGCTACTTACTGATCACGTACATCTGGTCAGAGACCAAGTAGATAGGAGTTATAGATCGCTAACTAGTCAATGCACATAATTTCAAGTAGTAACCCAGAGTACTTAACCCCTTCAGCACCATGGTTTGGCCCAAACCTATTGTTCCCGAGGGTGATGGTAGAACAGTTTATAGGAAATTGGGGGTGGACAGGTTGGTTGTTGATCACTGACAAGTCAATGCACATAATTTCAAGTAGTTACAAAAAAGTACTTAACCCCATTATCACCATGGTTTGGCCCAAATCTATTGTGACTGACAGTGATGGTGGACCTGTTTATTGGGAAATGAGGGGTGAACAGGTTGGTAGGTAATGCCGTAAAAGTGAATTTCTGTTGGATCATAGAAGTAAAATTTTAGCTCCATGGTTACAGTCATCTGGTAATGAGACAAATATTGAAGTTTTGAGTAGGTGATAGAATTTGACTTTGACAAAAAACTGTAAGGCCAAAAAAAATAAATTGCGCTGTTCCGATAACATGGTTTTCAAAAATAGGGTAGGTAGGTCGGCAGGAATTTTTTTTCCAGAATATTTTTATTTTTAATATGCATTTTTCAGGGGTTCAGGTCGGTCAAACATTGGCCACAACATTTCCAGAAAAACGTATCATACATATAAAAGGAATAAAAACATACAAGACATCCTCGTTCAAGGTAACTAACACGTAATTTTACAGGTTTTTTCTTTCTTTTTTTCCTTCTATGTTTACGTAGCTCTAAAAGCTTTAGGGTCGGCAGGCAAAAGTTAGAGTAGGTCGGATTATCAGAACAGCACAATTTTTTTCTTTGGCCTAATAGTATTGCAATGTAAACATCAGCTGGTATCAAAGGATCACAGTAAAAATTTTCTCCAATTATGCAAATATTATCGTCTGTTACTAATGTTATATGTCACTGAAATGATAGCATTTAATAGTCCAGGCGTGTATTTTTCTACCATCTCACTATGATATGTCACCAGCTATCACTGATTCATGTATTTTGATTTTATGTTGAAATATTTCAAATTATTACACTATTTTTTACTCTCTGTACCTGTTATTTTGTTGTTTTGAAACCAACAGAATTTATCAACGTCGTTGTTCAACATATTATCATATCTTTGCAAAATGTATTTCTCAATCCACGGTGTTTGGTGGTGTTTGACGTTAGCAGAGGTTATGTCTGCTCCCCTCCCCCACCCCCCCATTCCCCCCGCATCCTCCTGCTTCCCCTCATCAACCAATCACACCAACAATGATACCGGTATGTTGCTTGCTAGTACATAAAAGAAGTATTACTTTAGTTTTGAAATGTTTAAGGTAGTATGCACCTTGAAAGTGAAAGACTTAAACTTTTGCTAAAACTTTCCTTAATGAAACTTTCAACCATTCTCTTACCAAAGCAGGGGAAAAATCAGGGTCACTGTGCAAAATTTGGTACTTAGAGAGACAAATTACCTAAGATTTCCGGATGTTTGAAATTCAAAATGGCTGCCATCCCTGTGTTAACTCTATTGGGAAAAATAAAATTTTCGATTTTCCTAAAACTAAGCCGGTAAAAACTTTTCTTTCACCAATAGCTTTAAAATGAACCCCCAAAAGTGGTAGATCAGAAGAGAATTGATAAAATTTAAAAGCCTGAATGTCTGTCCCCGAGACACGTTCTACCTTAATATGCACTTCAAACAGGAAGAGTCTTGAGAAAACAAAGTGATGGTTCAGGAGGCAAAATTTCTGGAAAAATGGAGGATGCTTTCTCGATGCCAATTGTGTATCAGTGTTTCTTGAAATCAATAATTTGATCAAACCCCCTTTCCAATGTCATTCCCCTTTACTCCAATATGTTGTCCACACGCAGGATATAACCTCTGCTAGAAAAAATGTTGGTGGTTGTCTTTTATCTTGTATCAACCTTTGTCGATAGTTTTGTTAAAAGCTTTTGTAACTACCACAGAAATCTGTAGAGCTACTGTATTATAAGTCTCTTAAATGAACATTCGAATGTCATTTTTCAGTGTTTTACAAAAATTGAAGCAGTGTAAAATTGCAAGGAGGAAGTTAGTGAAAAGTAACATTCCATGAAGTGTGTTTGCCTCTTGCAGCTCTGCACAATAGGGTTAGCAGAGCGCCCTCAATGTCAGATAATGTCATACTTTCGTTTGAATGTTCACCTGCCGAACACTTTTTCCCATCTGCCAACCCATTTACACTATTAAGAAACAGAGCACACAGTATCACAGCCCCAGCTGCACTGCTTTACATTTATTATAAACTGAAAAAAAATTATAAAGATTTTCGTACTCTCTGTAACATCACAGAAGTTAATCTACAATGATGCAAAGATTTATGAACATTGCTGTCAGAGTTGAATGAACAGAGGGTTAGGATAATTACCATATATGCTGTCTTTGTGTGTAATGATAACACTTCATTGACAGATATTGGGTTAACTGTTGCATTTTGTGTTCAGAGAGTGTTTTTACATCAAATAATGTGAATGTACTTTGATGTTACCATACTTTATAAACTGTCTTTTTGGTTTAGAGTTCCTATCAAGATGTAAACATAAGTTGCCTAGGATGTACAAGGCCAATGTCCGTATCATCAAAGCCTCAAACAGGGTCTGTACGCTCTTGCAAAAGTCCTTGAAAATGAAATTGAGCACTTGGAAAATTCTTAATCCGCCAACAATTTCCAAAACAAGATGATCAGGTGTGATGGTGTAAAAATGAAATGTAAAATGATTTATAAAAGATTTGTGACAATGATATCAGGAAAATGGTATTTTGGACCTCAAAAAAGTCATTGAATTTTTAGGTGACTTTGTATTGACCCTCCTCAAAGACATTCAACTTCAAGACAGTGTGTTGTGTTTCTAGTATGCTGAGCAACAACAACAAACAAAGAAACAAACAACAAACATTGCATATCTATTGATGTATGTTTTCTACAATGAGTAAAGAAATATTTTAACTATCATGAGACTCACTGTAACTTACATACTTCTAGGAATGTGTATTACTTAGCCAGCCAGCAGGGAATCTCCAGTTTTTTGGGAGCTAGTTCATTCAGAGTTATTGGTGAAAATGAGTATACAGCAATGCACATGGACAGACTTCTTGATAATGCAGAAGAGTGTATTACATCATCATTATTGTAACTATTATGGATGTATAATCCAGCTATGGTTTTTACCCTGCCATGGATTTATGTAGATACCTTGATAGGTCTTAGTGTAATGAGTCATAAATATGTCTCCTTTTTTTAAAAAGTGTATTTTTTGATGACAATGGCTTTTTAAAGCCAGAATTTTAATAAAGAAAGTGGCATTAAATTATAACAATAGAATGGGAGTATGTGTCATTTGTTTCACATTGTAGAGGTTTACCTTCATAATAGCTAGTTGTTAGTTCCATATCAATGATGCTATTGGATTTCGTACATTCCTGTCATCGTTGTCAAAGTACAGAGGATAAAGATGCAGCAGCCGAATTGTGTTGCCTCACTGTGTTTTTCTTTTTCCTGTCAAGATGTTTGGATTTCTAGTTTGAAACTCTTGTTACTCAAGGTGATAAACTCCATTGTATCATAACAGTACATTGATGATGCAAATACAGGAAGCTAATTGGTTGAGATGTGAAAAGAACCGTGGTATATTCGCGATATAGCATGATTGGCACACATGCGAGCTCATGGCAAGAGCAAAAATCCTCTTTTGACATTCCATGCCATAATTTCAATATACTGTTATGGTATAATGAAGCAATAAAGCACACTGAGCGATGGTATACCACTCGATTTTGACCATTTCACTTCATATATGCACTCGCTATTGCTCGTGCATATATGTCGCGAACTGGTCAAAATCTCGTGGTATACCGTCGCTCGGTGTGCTTTATTGCTTCATTATACCATGACCTTGTGCCATGACCATTGATACCAGACTTTGGAGTTTTGGATCACTTCGGTAATGTCTAGAATCAAAGTTAAGCTGAGTTGTATGATGTTGACTTTGGCTGATAAATATGGCAGTACATTTCAGATTTACCTCTCTATTGCTTACCTTATGATAGAATATTAAACCAGAAAATACAGGAAACGAACAGTCTTTATGTATGAATAGGACATAATTCTAGTATGGCTTAGGCTGCGTTCACAAAAAATGGTTGGGGGGGGCCTGGAGGAATTCAGGGGGGGGATTCAAAAATTTTGGTGGTAGTAGGGGGGGGACTTGAAAATTTTGCTCTGCCTGTAGGGGGGACTTGAAAATTTGTTGGTTCCCTTTACGTTTTACATTATCCAATTCCAAGTTTTTGTAGGTAATTCAATGAAAAATGAATACCATTTTTATGTCATCCAATTGTTGTAATGTGAAGTAATGATTTAACAAAATCTTGAACCATTTTGTCACATTTTATGACTTTTATCTTGATAATATCTAAACCTGTGATTTGTCGTAAAAAAACAAACTTGAGCCTAGTAACAGGGCAGACGCTGCAACTGTTGATGATTTTTGCAATATTTCTATGCAATATATCAACTACAGTTTCTTGCTGTCTCCCTACAGCATTCTCAACACACACGATATTCAGTTTGTCGACAAAGCCTGTATATATGAATATTTATTAGTTGATAATGAGTCCAGACTGACAGTCAGTTGTCAGTGATACAAATCCATAGTACACATACATAGGCTGTGATAGCAAGCTGAATACTGGACAGTTCAACATGCTGTAGGGAGTAGAACAGGAACGCAGTTGTATAAACTGAACAAAAATATTGTCAAAATTATCAAAGTTAATACAGCTACTGCCAACAGGCATTGTCACTATTAGATACTGCCCTGCTACTGCAGTGTCACTGTCACTGCATACCTGGGCAGTAACAGGGATTGCTCTGACTCTGATGTACATGGTAGTTGAAGAAGAGTTTACGTCAAATGACGCTCATGATAGTGAAACATAGTTGTACACAAGATCAGGCCAGAGAGCAACACATGGAAGACCAGGAGACTTGAAAAGTTATCGGGAACTTGAATTCTGGCATATGAGAATAATCAAATATTAAAGAAAAAAGATAGGTTCATCATGATTGATTACTAAATTTTCAAATTCTTGTCATAAAATAATACAAAAGTAAAACTTTGAACAGTAAAGACGAAATGGAAAAATATGTGACTAAATGGAACAGGTAGTCTTGAACACCTGCGAGCGGAATGGCGCAATATGTTTTTCTTTTCTGTGCGTACATCCTTTACAAATATGCGGGCTTGTGATAGTTTCGGGGGGGGGGGGGGACTTGAAAATTATTGATCATATAGAGGGGGGGCATTTGAAAATTTTTTAGGGTATGGGGGGGATCTGAAAAAAAATAAGATTTCAATCACGATTCCTCAAGCCCCCCCTCCAATCGTTATTTGTGGATGCAGCCTTAGTATTCAAGCTATACTAGATTTTTGAAGTCTAATTTTGGCCCTGTTGAGGTGGTGATAAAATCAATTATGCATATGTTGGCTCTAATATCATCAACTGTGGCAATTATTTGATGATGACCACTTGATATCCTGAAGAAGTCTGGAAGATTGACGGACTTTGCATAATATTTTACTGACTTTTCCACTATACACAATTTTGTTTTAATTTTTGGAACCCTGCTAACCTTTTTATCACAATCCTGCTCTAAGGAATTTTTCTTTCAATAACAGTATACAGAAGCAATGGTATTGAAGTGCCCCTTACACAAACTTGCTAGGACAGCAAACTTGTACAAATTTATGTACAATGTTTGCATCTGATCGATTGCATTTGTTAAAGCTGATAGAAATGTGTGACCTTTAAGAACTTTTAGAAAACAAATCTGTGTCCGGGGTAAATGTACATATATTGAAAATGACTACTCGACAACTTTAAAGATGATCTAACAAAATTAAGTTCTCTAGACACAGTGAAATTGTTTAAGTTTACGTTTATTTGAAAAGTTAATTAAAACAAGTTCATTTGATTAGTTTTCCAAATACTGTAATTAAGATTCACGAAGTTTGAATATAATATTTTCTTGTGTTCCGACAACATGTCAACTGCACAACTTGGGCTATGCATGGGTTCACAGAAAATGTGGTACTGCGAAAAGTTTTGCCCTATGCCAAAAATATTAGAACGTCTCTCAAATGATACCGAATCTTTTCATTGATGTCTGCTTGGAATGTTTTTCTTTCAAAAATCTTCCATACAAATAACGAGAACATAAAATAATCCACCCCTAATTATGAGCGATTTCACTATCTTGACCAAGGAGAGGACCCGGAAACTTCCAGAATGCCTTAAACAAAAGAAAGATATAGAGCAAAATTGTCGGGTGAGGGCGGTTGACTAAAGTGTGAACGTTTGCTATACGAACAAACCAAACACACCATAGACAAGCAAAATGGCGGCGTTACCAGACGAAAAACGTAAAGAAATGGAGGCTGAGATGAGCAGGTAAATGAAAAGTTGATAGATTCTTCCGAAGCGAGAGACTAGTCTGATGTTAGAGTACCGTTTTCTGCGGTAAAAACTGGCTTGATCGTATTTGCCGGCCCAAATTTCGAGCACTTCCGGTTTTTGGCCAAAGCCGGTCAATGAATCAATTGAATGTCAGTTTCTCAGCTGCAAACGCGTCTAAAACGATGCCCACAGTACGGCCAATATTACGTAATGAGTAGATGTCTCGATGATGAGCTACTTGAGTGTCAAGGTCATCCATATTTTCCAAACTTATATTAATATTATGGCAGATATAATCGCCTTACCTACATTGCATTGACATCATTATAATTTTCTCACAATATCAATGTAGATCGTACACTGTAGTTCATCCATGGAGAGTCTGCTTCGTCCCTGCATAGTCCCTCTATACAATCTGGCCCACGTTCATCCAATATCCATTGATTCATGGCTAGTACTATCAGAGAAAGCTCAAGCTCTGATGCTTTGCCATTGTTTGTTTGTTTGTATACGAATATGGCATGCATATATAGAATAAACAACAGCATAGCGGAAACATGAAGATCTTTGTTTGTTTCAAGTGGAAATAAAGCAAGATTTGAGCATAACATGTAAAATGAAAACCATAACAGCATGCACACTCTGCCTAGACAAATTCCCCGCCAGGACAAATACATTTAAGTATAACTTTCTCAAGTGATCTGGGCTACTTTCCAGTTCAAGCACACAAATTTCAATCCACGAAAACTATCGACGACAAAGAAGTTGGCACAGCGTGAATTGTCATTAAATATGTTATCAGCCCTAATTTACCTATCATTCTTCCATGTCGCTGAAAAACCGCGATTTTCTCGTGGTCTTACAAAATCTTGAACCCAAGCAGGTTCGAGTCCCGCATGGGTCACATTTCATTCGCCGCTGTATTTCAAGTTGAAAGTTTAAACGGGAAGTTACAGGACCGTGGGCGCACAATGGGGGATTATTGATGATGCAGTCATTTGCATACACTTGGAGGGAATTTTGAATTCTCATGTAACACTGCTTTGACCATATGATGAATTTGAATACTCGTGATTGGCACTTTTTGTGACATATACAAATAGGAGTCAAATGGTCGTACAGGAAACACATTTTGAAACATGCATTCTCTGACAAAAAACGGACAATATTTTTAGTTTATTTTTGACTCAAGTTTAGTCTTGATATATTCAAAGACATCATATGCAAGATTCATTGACAATGAACGCCTGAAACATGGCAAAATTATGGGATTCTGGGACCAAACATGGCACTTCTGATCAGTAGCGTGGCTTTTTTTACATTTGCATAGATTTACGATAGTCCGGCTTTTATAGGGGAATTTCCTGTTTAACCAGTACGTTTTCTGGGGATACCATGGGGAAAGTAACATGCTATCATGTAACATGTTATGAAGGCTGACAGTCAGTTTCAACTATACTGACAATATCGGTCAGCGAAGTCCTTCAGCACAGAGTATGATATCTTACGTAAGCATCCATACTTTGAAGCCATCCCAATGTAGTTAATGTGTCTCCAATGAAATCTTGAAAACACGATTCTCTAGAAAGTCGACCAGTAAAACTGTGTACACATAGTTTTATTTTTTGATGCCATATAGAGTGATGTGCACTTAATATGTAAAGTAGTGATATGTACCGTATTATATTATTCGAACAGTCCAACCACTGTTATGTCTAGTTTACTGGAGCTGTGTCTGTGAAGGAACCCTTTTGGAAGTCTGAATATAAAATGAGGACAATTTTATGCCAGACACACACCTCTAAGATCTCCTTGCCTTTGTTGACAGGTTTGAGCAGGAGATCCTGGGTCCATCGATGCTGCCTGTCATATCTGCTGCACTCACAATGCCTGCCACCAGTGTACAACCCGTTGTTATTCCTGCATCGATACCAGTATCAGGTAAATCTGTTGTCACTTTACAAAAGCCTGCAACCCTGTCGTCATCAGAAAAAAAAGTAGCCCTATTGTTTTAAGGTAGTTCACGCCTCGAAAATGACAGACTTAAACTTTTGCTCAAACTTTCTTCAAGCAAACTTTAAAGCATTCCCTTTCGAGGTCAACAATACAAATCGGGGGTCACCTTGCAAATTTTGGTACAAGAGAAACAAATTTCCCAATTATAATATTTGAAATTCAAAATGGCCGCCATCCCTGTGTTTTCTTTGTTAGAGAAACTAAAATTCCTGCTTTTCATAAAACTTAGCCGGTGAAAACTTTTTTTTTTTACTCCATGAGCTTCAAAATGAGCCACCACAAGTGGCTGACAAAAAAGTACCTATATTGTAAGACTTTGAGTGCCGGAATATCTGTCCCGGAGGCGCATTCTACTTTAATTTATCCCTCCCACAACCAAATTGGAATGACGATGTTACAACGTCTGTGACAAAGTTTGAACTCTGTAGGAGAAAGTAGAGATGAAAGGATATCAAAAAGCACCATTGCAGTGTTATAGATAATGTGTACAAAATAGCTTGTCTATAACACCAATGCAGTGTTATAGACAATGTGTATATACAAAATAGCTTGTCTGTAATACCAATGCAGTGTTATAGACAATGTCTATATACAAAATAGCTTGTCTATGACACCAATGCAATGTTATAGACAATGTGTCTATACAAAATAGCTTGTCTATAACACCAATGCAATGTTATAGACAATGTGTCTATACAAAATAGCTCGTTACAGAATGAAAGCGACAGTCTGTAGGTTCCCAGCATAACCTGTATTTCTGTTTTCTTTTCTTACAGCTGCCCCATCAATTCCAATTTCAACCCGGCCGGCCTTCATACCCCACCAACTTCAAATACGTCCCCAAGCTGCACCCCAACTCCCACCACCTCCCCCGCCACCGCCGCCACCCATGATGCCACAACTGCCCATGCCGCCAGGGGCACCCATGATGGGAGGCCCACCCATGGGCCCCATGGTACCAATCCCGCCACCTGGTCCGCCCGACATGGGCCCTATGCCTATGCCTCCAATGGGTATGCCAATGCCACACAGCCATCACATGATTCCAATTCAACCAACAGTTATATCAAAGCCACCTACAGTCTACTCGGCGCCACCAGTAAAATTCTCACAGGTAAGCATTAGTATCATGGTATATGAAGATACAAACCACTCTCCCCAAAACAGACACAGTGACTATAGAAAGAAAAGAAACCCATTGTTACAAATCTGTGTGTTGTTTTTTTATGAGGACACCTTTATTTTGACGCACAATTGGAGAAGGATTGCCTGTGTTCTGCTCAAAATATCAATTTGAAAAATGAGTAATATTATTAAGGTAGTATACGCCTCGAAAGTGAAAGACTTCAACTTTTGCTCAAACTTTCCTAAATGAAACTTTCAACCATTCTCTTACCAAAGCAGGGGTCACTCCACAAAGTTTGGAACTAGCGAAACAAATCGCCAAACATTTTGTGATATTTGAAATTCAAAATGGCCACTTTCTCTGTGTGAACTCTATGGGGAAGCATTGAATTATGAATTTTCTAAAAAGCTAAGACAGTGAAAGTTTTTATTTCTTCAAGAGCTTTCAAATGAGCCCCCACAAGTGGTAGATCAGAAAAGAGTTGTAGAAATTTTAGCATCCCAATATCTGTCCCGGAGTAGCGTTCTACCTTAATATGGGCACTTTCTCCTTTTACAGAAACCTGATGTTTCACAGAGCAACAGTGGAATAGAAGGTCAAAGTTCATCCCTAGATCCAACATCACAGATGATGGGAAGCACAATGA
>LD363526.1:36406-49143 GCA_001465055.1 Ptychodera flava
CTGCCCACCGTTCATCTGATCAGTATTGTGCAGTGTAAATAAAATCCTGTACAGCTGGATGATTTGCCGATATCACAAATTAAAATTCAAAGCCTGTGTAGAGTAAAAGATGTCCAAGACACTAAGCAAAATATTTCCATTGTACAGTGTGAACATGCTGTCGTTTTCTAAAATCCTGACTTAATTTTGCTAAACAATGTCATGGAATCTGTATAGGTGAGGTCCTTGAGCTTTGCCTTCATGTATGTTCCAGTATTTGGTTTGTTGGTAAAATTCAGTCTTTTTTGTACACTGCCAAAATCATGTATGGTCAGTGTTCTATTTGCCAAAACAGCCTGTACATGGTTGTGTGTCATATCTGGTGTTATTATAGAAGATTGAAATTTGGTTGGGACAAACATTCATTCATCAATGATAACACTTTGCTGTGTACTCAATGTAAAGCCTCCATTACAATACCAGCATTACAATCAAACAGAGGAGAAGATTCAGCAGTGTATATAATGTTCAGCTGCCTCTGATTTATCACCGTTCACCATTGTAGAGCGATCAGTTTCTACATCTTTCAATTATCACCCTGAAGAAGACCTGTATGTGGTCAATATGTCGTTGTTGTAATAATTGCCTAACCAAACTACTGGACTCGTTTCCATGTATCAGATTCAAGATACTCTATTTCAAGTCTGTGTCTCCAAACGGTGCATTTTCACTGTACTTGGACTGATTGCAGTTTCGTACTGACAAAATCATCAATATACAACCCTTTTCAGTAATAGATAGCGAAGCCACTGCAGTGAACTGCAATAAAACTGCTCACACTAATTAGTTTCAGCTGTAGCCAGCTGGCAAAGTCGACAACATTGTATGTCCCATGCAGACAGTTTGTCTGGGGAAGTTGAAATAAAAAAGATTTGTACATTGACCCGTACATGGTAATGTTACATTGTATCTTAATCTTGAACACAGGGTGCCAATCGTAAACTCTCATTTACAACTCGAGCCTCAGACAGAGCTAGTTTTGCCTTTGTACAAGCAAACTTTTTGGTCTTTATCAAGTAGCCTTGTTCAACACCAAAGTGGCCACGGCTACAGCTGAAACTAAATAGTGTAAGCAGTTTTATTGCAGTTCACTGCAGTGGCTTCGCGCTCTATTACTGCAAATGGTTGTAAAGGGTTTGATTCACTGGAGCATAAAAACAACATGTCCAGGTCACACTGATAGCAGTGTGATGCTGCAACTCACCATTGCACTGTGTCCTTCATGCATGGTCATTTTAGTGACACGTATTACCGGTATAACGTTAATTTTGATTTCAGGTGACTTCCGGATATTTTGTGGTGACCTTGGCAATGAAGTCACGGATGAAATCCTCACCAGAGTATTCGGCAAATACCAGTCTTTTCAAAGAGCAAAGGTAAGACATTCTGTAGAAGAAATATGCTTGTATGAATTGTTCATTGGCCCCACAGTGTACCAGCATTAGTCTTTTGAGAATTTCGCTAATGTCTGATGATTCCTTTTTTCGGATTGTGGATTGCAACATCGACTTTTGTGCTCGTATGTTTCAGCCCTTTTTTTACAGGACTTTGATTTGTTACTGTTTGTGTGTTGTTGTGTCATTTTGTGTTGTGTTGTATTGGGTTGTACTAGTATATCCTTGTGGTTTGTTTATAGTTTGTTTATATATTCTCACTTACTATTATCCTGTAGACAGTTTTTACTAAGCCTTAACCTGTTCACCCCAATTCCCTGTAAACAGGTCCACAATCACCATTGATAACAATGGTTTTGGGCTAAACCATGGTGGTAAAAGGGTTAAATAAAGCAAATGGTAATAATGGTAATAATAAATCTATTAAAAAGTATGTCTGTGTAGATATATGTGAAACAGCGCTGTTTTGAATGTGAGCAGCAAGATACTTATACTATGTTCGATTTATCAGGAAAGTGTTTTCAGCCAAGACAAGTGCATTACATGAACATGGCTTCAATATTGCAGACAACTACACAAGTTTGTACAATTACACTCAAGGTCTCTTTTATTGATTTTTTCAGGTTGTGCGAGACAAGCGAACAAACAAAACGAAAGGTTTTGGTTTTGTAAGTTTTAAAGATCCGAATGATTTCATCGCTGCCATGAGAGAAATGAACGGTAAGAATTATCTGTTCACTGCCTTGGAAAGTTCGAAATCGACTTTCCAGAATTGATATTCGTAGACATTCACGTACTAACTGAGGTTCATGAATATTCATAATGACTCATAATCTTTAGATTTGCATACTGAAACAATATTCATTGATATAATTTGCATAAATGAATACTAATCTGTTGTCCATTGCACATAAGATACAGCAAAAAGCAACTTTTTCCACCTGACATAGTATGAGAAAACTACTGATGAACCCTTTACCACTAAAATAGACATGGTGTCTAGCATTGTAGAACCTGAACAGATTCAACAATCTACACTATATTAACACATGGTCTCTGAAACTGTGTGCCATGTAAAGTTTTATTGCGTTTGAAGAAGCTGAGTCATCACTGATTGATGGGACTATCTTGTTAGAATATTGGGACACCAAACTTTGCCGAATTGTTAAAAAAAATAACGCCTTTTTCAAAAATCAGAAGCACAGATTTACAGGCTGTATAAGGAAAATTTAAAATTTACCATATCGCTCAAATGATTTTTCCCCGCAGGTGAATTTTTTTTTTACATCAGTGTTTCAGGTGAATGTAACACTTTGGCACAAATTTGCACATTGATGATCAAGTTCACACATCTGATTTTGAAGAACCTCACACAGCTTACCTTAAATCAAATTTATGTGTATAATGTATGTTCCTTATAATTGCTGTCAATGCATTCTACTACTGTATATCGTAAGAGGGGGAGCTTACAGAGCGCCCTCTAGCGATGGATCTTTTAGTCTGAGTATGCCAGTACTCCACAGAATGAGGACAACGTGCCTTTGAAAGGTTTTAAAAGTGTGAGGGGTATCAGATATTGAAAATTTGACACAATTCTTTTCCCAAAACATGCCCAAGATTCCTAAAAATTTTGTGCATGGTATAATACCAAGTTGCATTCGTGTAAAATGTAATCGTTATCTGAAAGCTGGGAACATGACAATTCAAATTGTGTGAAATACCAGTATTTCCACAGTTTGTATTATTTTTAACAATATTTTCATTTCATATATTTTCTTAAACTTGACAGGAAAGTATGTGGGCAACAGACCAATCAAGCTTCGGAAGAGTACATGGAGTGATAGAAATATTGACACCGTCAGAAAGAAAGCCAAAGAGAAAGAAAAATTAGGACTCCGATAAAATTTTTATTTGTTTACCCGAGATTAAATTTGTGTTTGTTTACCTGATTTTTCTTTTTTGTAATAAACGTCAGTGTCTTAGTCAAATGGTGTTGTATTCAGTGTCTTTACTGTGAGGTCTTCAAAACATATCAATGTGCTTGAGGAACTCTGTTGTAATTGTTCTTATCGACGGGAAGCTCAATTGTAAGTAATGGGTGTTTTCATACTTGCAAGCCTAGCAGTGTACTACTAGGAAATCAGTGGAAAATAAACCACCAGATGTCCAGGCAGTTATCTTTGAAACGTTGCCTGTCAGACAAAATATTACCTACAATAATAATTACATCTTGCAAATTGTGTACCCACTTCACCTCATCTCTTATCTCAGAAAATCTAAAATCGGAAAATTATTTGCACGTACCTTTTGATCAGGAAGATGACTGTAAAATTCCATGTATATGGTCAAAGATATTTTGTACTTTGCATATAGCTTTACAGTTGTTGGTATCTATCTTCAAATGATGTATTTGTGATCGATCGTTTTTACTGATAAATAAAACCTCACATGTCATTTAGGTGTCACTGCTACGTGAATTTGAACCATTTGTTTTCTGATGATTCTGAAATTCCAAACATCCAACTGACCCTAACTGAACTACTACAAGTACGCCCTCTACACTAACTTAAAGCACCACAAACCCCCACCCCCGAAAAATTTTATGTATTTCATATATCAGTATAGTTGTATGTATTGTGAATTCTAAAGAAATTTCTGAAAATTTGTAACTCATAAAATGTCATAAATTAGAGAGCACTCTTGCCTCTGATCTGCCACTGGGCTATACACCTGTTTAAATCTCTACGATCCAAGGTGAGACTGCAGGAATCTTTACTTATTAAAGGTTCAGAGTGCTGTGGGACAGATATTCGGAATCTCAAATTTTAACAATATTCTTTTGATGTAGCGCTCTTGGGGTTCAATTTAAGATATTGAGGCAGGTTCAGAAATCAGTTGCTGTCATGGAAATTGTGTTTCATGACCTCCTTTCAGATTTGTAGATGTATCAATAATCTACCCTGCTACATTCTCGCTAGCCAGAGCAATGATTTCCGCTCCGCTGACCTACTTGACGGGTAGCGCTGAGCTGTTGCCGTAAAGAGGCGCGTGGTTTACGACGATGCCCTGCTACAGCTAAGTGCTGTGAGCGGTACCTGAGAAAGTTTTTTAATGACAATTATTTACCTGCACAATGTTTCATTACAGGCTTGAAAACAATTCAACGATTTATGTTTAATCTAGCAGAACAGCGTGCTGGAAGGGGATGTAACAGTGTCAGAGTACATGTATATGACACATTGGTATTCTTAGCCGAGACGTAATGTTGCCAGGCTTAAAGTTTGCACCAACAAGTTAACACAGTATCAAGACATGGCATGACTGGGTGTCATCCTGTTGGGACGAATCCCCTCCCTAAAGTGTTTGGTTGGTGGGGCACGTCTTGAAAATTTGTGGGAACCCCAATATCCTTGATGTGATGGGAGACTAAAATCTCTATCATTTGATAGGAAAATTTTGAATTACTTCAGTGAGCGACTTGGGTGAAGGGGCTTTGACACTGGTACTTACATGTGCAGTTTGTTTGATTATTCAGGTCATTTACAGTGAAACCTGTTCTCACAGACATCTAAACAATTGAGACAATGCTCAGTTAATAGTAGATTTTTCAGCCTTAAAGAATATGCCTGTTGAGGACACCACACTTAATTACAGAAAAGTTTTACTACTCCTAATGGCTTCATAGACCTAGACATGTTCCACTGAAATGAATTTTCAATTATCAGGTGTTACCATATCAGATAATTGATGTTTTGTACTTCATTGTAAGTTTACGATAACTGAAAGTAGAGTGGTCTCAGAATGAAAGTTTATTATTGTGAAAACAATTCTTTACATGCAGACATTTTCACTTGCTCAGTCAGGAGAGTTTAGAATGACACGTATAACCATAAACCAGTCTTTTCTTCACGGTCTATGGTATTACATACATAAACACAACACAAACAAAGTATGTTAGGTTCAAACTTGATATTGTTATTTTTCATTTTATTAAATGACCTGCAAAGGTCAAATGTTGACATTTCAGATGATGTGTTTGCAAAACAACAACATGCCAGTTTCTAAAACACTGTAAACCAAATTATTCTATACAGGGAAATGCACACAAACACCGTGACAGAAATCTTGTCAATGTTGAAGCCATTCTCCTTGAGGTCTTCTAGTTTCCCAGTAACAACCACAGTATGTATTCAGGTATTTACAACACTGTGAGTTTACTGGAGAGCGCCCTCAACACTGACTCTGGTAATGCAAATCAAACCACATTTTATAAAAAATTCTTATATGGGTGAATGCTTCGGTGGTTCTACTGCTAATTTGACGTTGTAACCAACTACACTGCGTCGGCCGATTTGTTCACCGACGAAAAACCAAAAGCAGATTTCCATGGCGATGAGTGTGTTCAGCCAGGCTTGCTGCAAAATAAAAGGAGGAAGGCACATCAAAGGTTACAGTCGATAGAGCTTTCACAGACAGCCTGTCAAAATCATGTCTTCTGTGTTTGTTCATGAGTTCAGTTTGTAAAGTCATTTTATGTCGAGCATGTCTCTACAGAGATCTACAGTATAAACATGGAAAGTGCAATGACTGGCGAGTCAGTCACGACGATTCCCCTTGACCTAACAGACAGGACTTCACGGAACTATCAACCTGACCTGCTTTCAAAGTCTTGTATTATATACAGCACAATGAACATGATCTTCCACCTACAAAGCGTACAACTTGAACTCTGTGAGCGTCACCAAGACTTACCCTGACTGTGACGTTTTTCCATTTGCCAGTTCTAGCTGATGCTACAACATCCTGAAGACCTTTTTGTACAGCTGGGAACTCAGACGGCTTTGGTGGTACAAGTTCCACTCTGGCATAGTACCAGAAAGTCCTGAGTCTTGGTGTGGACCATTCAACCAATCCTGATAAAGACAACACACAAAACAAGAATTGCAATGAATAAATGATCATCAAATTGTCTGACATGGGGTGTATCTGCCAAATAGACTGTGTTTCCTACATTATGCCGCAAGTCATATGATCATACTTTCTGCATTGCAGATTTGACCCAGTTGTGAAAAGTCCCCTAAAGTATAAGCAGTAAATTTTCTTGCTAAAAAAGTCTGGTTGGTGTACATCCCTTTACTTTAGAACAGCAATGCAACATTCCATTCCTTCGCTATAAAGAGGCCACTATTCACAATGGTCACACTGAATAACTTGAGAGTAACAAACTGTGTTTTCCCCCTTTACCAGAAAATTTAGGGGGGATTCCACCAGTTCATGTGCTCTACTTGTATCTCTATGTGACTGGCACCAATTCATGGGGCAGTTGGCCCCCCCTTGACAAATTGCTAGGGGTGCCAACACATCAACAGAGGGGGAACAGCCCATCCCTCTGTCTAGCTGAAGCACTACAAACATTTTAAAAGAATTTCTAGAATAAGCTCTATCATACAGAACTCACATGTATATGATGTGATGCGCCAGCTATACAATACTAATCTCGTCTCAGAATAGAACTCATAAAATTGAACTTGGTAAAAAATGATAAGACGACAATATTCGAAGATTTTAAATTGGGCAGTGGCAGATCAAAATTTTGAAGCAATTTTCTCAGACTAGGTATTTGTTCAAACATGTGGATCACGTTCCAAAAACATTTCTGGGAGCCGCCATTACCTACTTCCAGTAATGGCGACTTCCAGAAACCGCTCAATGTTTTAAGGAACGTGACCGACGTGCTTGAACAAATACCAAACCCCATAAACGACAAGGTTAGTGTAGTATAGTGTTTAGTCTTCAGTAGTGATAAATCCTTACGACCAAATGCAGTATGTGGGATTTCACATCAAAATGCCACGCCATGTGCGGTGCGCTTATTTTGAACGCTACAGGGCCTTCAGCATTGTAGCTCTAATGGTGGGTGAGGTCGCAAATAACCAAAACTCACCGACCGCCTCACCGTAGAGCAACAATTTTGCAGCTACTCCATGATAAGATCATGGATGTACAAAATAAGATCATTCAGTGATCAAATACAACAGAAAACTTACAAGAGAAAATGAATGCGAATATATTGAGGACCTTAAACTTTAAAGGGCAGCATATGATTCATTTTTGATTAACGGTACCTATTTGGGGAAACCTACAAAAGTAAGAGGTTGTGCCAAATGTTTAGGGTTAGGGATTTAGAAAATATCAAATATGTGGCTAAAGTCTTTTACGATGTGCACGAGTGAAGAAATTCGAAAATGCGCACACAAGACACCACTCAAAGAGTTTCATTCGAGGAATAACTCAATTTTAAAAAACGGCTGCACTGCAGTCTGCTGTACGATAAATTATTCGGAACCTGGAGCCACTACCGGCGTCGCCATCTTGCCGTTCGAGTGCATAGCTGGATCGCATACATGGATCCTGTAGAATCCAAAGGGGGTCATATTACGACTGTGGGAACATATCGTTATGTATGCTTGGCTAAGACATTGGAAGAAAGTTTGTTCTACCTACCCGTAGCAAGTTTTGGCCCCTTAGTGGCCAAAGCATTGCCCATACCGGCTAACTTCGCTGCCATCCGCGACATGTTGGAAACTTGCGGACGTGATGGACGAGTCTCTGTTGATGCATAAATTAATTCTCGGACTAAACTTGTTCACTGACCTGCATGTAAACATATGCACTCTATTTTGTCAAATTTTAATTTTAATTATCGTAGTAATATTGAAATCGTCATGAAGAGCTTTATCATATTTTCCAGACAATTCTTATGCCTTCTTTTAATCCACAGAAATATTTCCGATTTTACCCGAAGATTAAATGTAGTTCGGTCGTTGGGAATGGGGCAATGACCCGATGACCCCAGTACGACTGGTGTAGCGCCCCTCTGGTTGAAAAGATATTCACGTTGTACCGACAGTACAGAACTGTGCGTGCCCGACGTCGACCAAACCATGCATTTACCTAACAAAACAACAACAACAACAACTACTACTACTACTACTACTACTACTACTACTACTACTACTACTACTAATGATAGCCACAAAGAAGAACGACAACAAAAGTACAATGAATTGCAAGAATAAAATTACAGTTGTTACAAAATCTGTCATTTCTCATGTGAAAATATTTCAATTGTTCACCCTGAAAAGTGCTAATTATTCAATTGGTACTGTGAACATATACTTTTATGAAGAGTGACTTTGAGAGAACATTAAAACTGCATTCATGATCATACCAGCGGAGGAATAAAATTCTTGAAACTAGAAGTGACAGAAAAACATGTTTTTTATCAAGAAAATGGCACTTTCCATTTGTTCATGTATAATTCTCACATGTTATGAACTTCTGAGTTAATTTTGTCAACAATTAGAAGCTGGAGCAGAATATAAATCACCGTAAAGATATTCAAAAGAATCCTAAATATAATCTACACCCATTACCGCAGATATTTTACATGTTTTGACATATTAAAGTAAAAATGTAATTGTGTATGCTGTTGACTCATTGTACAGTATTGAAGAGGTTCTCCAAATTTGCATAAACAAACTAAAACTTGGATCTCAAAAACCTTATTTATGATTTTCAACAAGAGTAATTGCCCTATGAAAATCTGCGGTTTGAAACTTAATGGCACGATGATAAGACAAATCATAGTTTTCTTGCTTGGTACCATCTACACTCAAAATGGTAAACGTATAAGCAACACCTGCAGATTTTTAAATTGAAAGTAACAAAAGCTTTATTTACTATTAGGACTTTAAATTTTATATGAAAAAATTGTAACCATAGTTCATTTAGGGAGAATTACAAAGATTTCAAGTTTGAATTTTAACAGTGTCACCCGTTACAGGTGTTTGTATAGACTTGCGTGCTTGCGTGCTTGCTTGATTTTTAATTACATTTTAAAGAAAACTCTAAATGAAAACTTTAAAATCCAATAAAAAGTCTGTAGTTGTTTGTTATCAGCACTTTTTCAATATGTGAGCTGAAGTCACAATAATCAGCATGTAAAAGACAGGGAATGTTAAAAAAAAACACGGCAACACAACTATGGACCGACAGCTAGGAAGTGTTATCTGTTCAATGAAGACAGCCTAAATGGTATGAAGTCTCGCATTCTCAGGATTTTGATTTGTGTGATTGAGAAAGTTTCGGTACATTATGAGTTTTGAAGACAAAATACCTCCCTTCAGATACATTACAATAAAATCACCACAAGCATGCAGCAGTTTACTGGATTATATTAGTAATGTATGATTTATTGTACTTCAGTACCAGACTTGCTTTACCGTACTTCCAAGAGGTGTAGTTTTGCCCCATAAAAGTTAGGCAGCCGTCATTATTTACGGCCGGGGAGGGGGGTCGGAGGCATCACTCAAAAAACTGAAAGCAACAAGGGGGTTGCACAAAATGTGGAGAGAAAGAAGGGGGTACAGAACTTTTTATGCAAAATAAATTGAAACACCTCTCACATTGCACCGTTGCACACATCATTTTCTCAAAATTGTTTATGCGAGAGGAGAAGTACACCCCCACTCATGCTCTCCTCCATGGGGTGTTCCTTTTTACTTGTAAACAAACAAATTGAAAACACCTCTGAGATTGCACCAGACTGCACCATTGCATATAATTTCTCAAATTTTTCCACACAAGATAGGGGACACCACTCTCTTACACTTTCCCCCTCAGCGTCCTGCATGTTCTTGCCCCTGTACTTTCAATATACATGTATTGATATTTAATTTTTCGGGGGGGGGGGGTTTAAGTCAAAATTTCTGTGTTAAAAGGTGGGTAACTCAAATTCATCGTGGTTGGCGGGTTGGCAGGCGGTACTAGAAATTTTTGAGTTTCCGATGAAATTCCTCCGATCCCCCAGGCCGTAAATAATGACGGCTCCCTTATATAATTGTATAAGATATGTTCACGCAGAATTTTCAGAACAGATCTATACAAAATGGAAAGTAATCTGCAAAATCTTGCAAATTTTAGCTTTAGACGGTTTCCCACCAAATTTACGCTCGTTCGTTATTTCGCCGGACAGAAAATAACAAACTTTCAAGAAGGAGGGGGCAAAGTTCGGCAGTGTCACTGTACTTCAAAGTCTGAACCCTGAAATATATAGGACCCGGAATAAGGCCAACCATTACGTCACAAAATTCACACATTACAAAATCAGTCTCCGCGCACACACGCGTTGTGCGAACGTCTCGTCAGGTGCGAGATCATGCCATCTGGGCGCAGCCAATCAGCACGCCAGTTAGCTGATATCGAGGGCACAGAATTATGACATTACCCGCTATGCAAATTAACCGGTGTCTGCCTGAGCTTATCAGTCTAGCGACGAGTTGTTGGCGACTGGGCTATCTATCGAGCCGGTGGTTTTCCGTATCGTAGTTTCAGGCCATCATAACGAGCAGTGATTCCTCGGAGACCTTCCATTCCCAGCCACGTCTGGCCGGAGGATAGTTTTATCGCGTATTATTTGACGAGGCCAGTTATAAACGGTAGGTACATCGCTTGCAACATGGCCAATATTTGTGTGGCTTGTTGTGCACATCATCCGTGCGTGCAAGGATGACACTTGGCAGCCAATTTTCTGTCTCTGTGTTTGGCACTCTGGCATCGAGCCTGTTGCATACTTCCCATGGTATAATAAAAAGATTACCTCAAAGGTCCATTTTAAATTTAAAATGTAGAGATGGACGATTTAAATAAGACCGTGGGAGATGCTGGGGATAACTAGATTCACGATGTTCAATTCAACCATAGAGGTAATATTTTTCACCTCGATGGGTCAACTATAAGGGATAGGTACCGAATGACACGATGATCGATGTTTCCTTAAAACTTCAACCACAATAGCATACCCTCTACGATCGTATCAAATAATATTTAATATTTTGAATTACCTAACTACTGGCCATAAATGTACTTACATCTATGTGGTTGGTCGTCGAACACTTAAAAGACTGAAAAACGCAACCTGGCATGCGCAATGCAATGGCAAAAATAATATAAGGAAAAAAGGTACCACAACCAGTACCTGCATCGTGTCCCACGAGGATTGACAACTCGACGTCGCAATAACTTTAGTTTATGCATTTGTAAATAAAGAAGCGACGACAAAGAGAACTAACCAAAATACAGATAGTTGAAAGTGAGAGACGAGCTGTGGTTTTCCTCGATACCGTGTTAAGACAACGTAAGGGAGTCATTAGTGGTTTAGCCTTGGGGATCACAAAGGCCGTCTGCCGCGAGCAACTATGCATGGACACACACTAATCCACAAACCATAGTCCTCGATACACAGTTCACCGGCAAAATTTTTGGCCTACATATCAGATGATTATTCTCTTTTGGCAGTGCAATCATGACTTGAGCTTATCATACTTTACTTATAAGTGCACTAGACTATGGAGTACTTTCATTGTTTTACAAGGTAATTTCTCAATTTCAAAAACATTTTGATAATATGCAAAGAAAGCCATGTAGTTACAATGCATTACAAACGTGTTCCTTTAGATTGTTGATATTACAATTTTCAATCCTGAGAAAATGACCATTAAAAAGGGGGGATAGTCACATTTTGATTTCTCCCAGCATGAAAGGTCATGAATTGAAAATTGGCACTACAATCAGTTATATGTAACAATATCTGTAAGGCTGTTGTTACAATAAGCCATTGTTCAAGACAGAAAGCCTGTCATTACCATTAACAGTAGCCATTGAATTATAGAGGATTTGAAAATAATTTCCCAGCATTCTGCATGATCCACAGCGCACAAACATTGAGAAGATGGGGAAGTACTGAAGTCTTGAGAAAGATTGGTAAGCCTATAGACCCTCCAAAAGTTTTTTGGAGGGTCTATGGTAAGCCACAAATGTATTCTAGCGACCTCCTGTAATTAGCTTATCTGTTCATATGAACACAAGGATTGAAAACAGACAAAGCACAGACAGGTTGTGTCCACAGGTAACACAATGTGAATTCTGTATGTATGCAGTACACACAGTCAGTCACGTCTTTCTATGCTCCTTATATACAAATTTTTCACTGTCATTCACTGTGGTATGCCCAACAAACTGGTGACACACAAACTGTCACGTCTTGTCTGACACATTTGGTGACAGTCTCAGGCAGCCTATATTGTTGTTGCCTTGGTAACATCAGCAATACTTGTCTATACACGTGTTTAGTCATGCCACATTCATAAACCATGGGCAGCCAAATAATAGATATTTTGCATATTTACATATTCAAAGCAAATGCCATGGTCATGTCACACAATCATAGTCAGTGTCATTTCA
>LD363531.1:11809-26050 GCA_001465055.1 Ptychodera flava
TTTAGGAAACCCTGATTTACAAGCTTGAAAGAGAGATGGCTGTATCTCTCATCAAAATCACTATATGAACTTCATGCTCTAGCAAAATGAATAAGCTGGGAAATGCATACTCCATAGGAGGATGACAGTAGAATATTGCTGTCAAAGTGTGGAAAATTGATGATAGTGAAGTTTGAATCATCTCTCTTATCATACAGTCTGGTAGCAAGTTGACCAAATTAAAGGAAAATATTCAGATAAGAAGCTGAAGAGTTTTCTCTAATTTTTGAATCTCATATTGAGAATGTAGATCATAGAGATATAGTCAATGAACTTGGAATTATTTAAAGAAATGACATCATCTACATACCTGAATGTCACAGAGACAACACAAATTACCTTCCATTTGACCATGTTCTGGATAAATTATGCTTCATATGAGTACAGGAACAAAACCATGAGCAAGGAGCGAAATAAGTTCCCAAAGCTATCCCTCTATACACAATCATGGTTTTTAATGAACATAAACATACAATTTAAGAACATAAACTTATGAACATAAACATACATTTTTAGAACACACACATGAAATTTTAGAACACAATCGTCAAAACTTAGAACACATTTTTTTTAAATTTTGCAACACTTGGCTTGTCATACCTCATCTAGTGAGTTAACTCTCGGTTCGTGGTAATTTTAGCATAAGTTTATAGATGTCGGGCCTGACAGCAATCGCTATCGGGCCTGACAATGACGACAACACCCTATCACTTCACTTGTTCCATACTTCAATCGATTCGGAAGTTACATGTGCACAAATGTACATAATACAGCCCTTCGTTATCACGTTATCAAACTGACTCCGTTTTCTTGGCTTTGATTTTTATTCGAAGCGTTCAAAACATAAACGGTTCCAAGAATAGTAATACTGCCGCAGCAAGATTTCATAGGAAAAATACGCATAATCATATTGCTATCGAGATGAGCGTGGAGAAATTGCCGACGACATGAATAGCACAGGTTGCTACTCGCGGAAATGAATGCATAATTTCTGATCAAAAAGTTTTTGACGGAACAATTGCTAGGTCTCATGACCTTTTGAAAGCCTAAAATAATTTAAATGACTCTGAAAAATCCACAAGGTCCACGATACTGCTGAAAAAAGATCGCGAAATAATCAGTTCATGGTATGTGTACCGTTAAACCTTACAAGACGTACATTTTTTGCGACATTTGAGCCTACATACGCGTCCCAGAATCACGGCTACAGCGGAGTTTTGAATCAGTTGTAGTTTTCTTATTTGACAAGTGGGTTAACCAAAAGAAGCTGTTACAGCAATCCAGTCTAAATGTTACGAAAGCATGAACTAATTTTTCAGTTGAACTCCTGATCAAAAAGTTTACGTATTTTACTAATTCTCCAGAGAGCAAATGAAGCTGCTTTACACAAACCTACGACATAAGCAGATATAGACGCTGACGAATCCAGAGCGACACCAAGATCACAAATAACAGGTGGTGAATGGACGCTGACACTACCAACTTGTATATCACAGGGAACTGAACGACACTATCACTGAACTAAGAGGGAAAATGTATCACTTCCCTTTTGCTACTGTTAAGGGCTAACATGTTATTGCACATTCAATGACGAATCTCCTTAACTCAGATCTCAATTTGTCCAATTGGTACAGAGTCACGAGAACAAGTTATATAAACCTGGGAGTATTAAACATAGCATCTAAACTATACATTGTTATTATGTCCTCAAGGAGTGCAATGTAGAGACTGAAAAGCACAGGGCCAAGGACTGAACCCTGTGGAACTCCACAGTCAAGCAACTGAGCATCCGACATCATTGACCCAACACATACTCTCATTGTATAGGACAGACAGTACAGTACCATCAATTTTAAACCTACAACGTATTAAGATATCATGGTCGATGGTGTCGAAGGCTGCAGAAAAATCAAGGAGAATTAGCATTACATCACAACGCTGATCAAGGACACGCAACACATCGTTGTGCACTTGAACTAGTGCAGTTTCCATAATGTAACCTTCTCGGTAGGCGAACTGACATTTAGCATACAGGTATTTACATAAATGTGAATTAATTTGAAGTAATGCTGCCCTTTCAATCAGCTTTGAAATACATGCTAAATTAGAAATAGGTCTGTAATTTTTCAAGATATTCTTATCTAGGTATGGTTTCTTTAGCAATAGTCGAACAATTGCAGATTTACATTACTGAGGAAACACAAATGAAGAGTTAATTATACCAGTGATAATAGGAACAACTCGATGCAAATACTGCTTTAACAACACCTTGGGAATAGGATTCAGCTTTAAGGATTTGGCAGGTAAACTCCTGATCAGTTTTCGACTTGGTCAACAGACATCAAGTCAAAGGAGCTCGTAATGAAGAATTTAAGACTGGATCAGACCACGGTCCCTCTATCAGAGGGACCGTGATCAGACGGTTGAACAGCAGACAGGTTCTCGCTAATATGAACAATTTTGGAACGAAAAGGGTCTTCAAAGATATTCGGTAAGGTGGCTGAGTCAAAGTCAGGTGTAATCGAAGCAATCGCGCCGTTTGTTCCTTGTTATTATCAACTATTCGAAAGGGGGTCTTTGAATCAGATCCGACAATACGATCACGATAATACGACGAATTGATATCACGCAGAATGGTTGCATATTCATTACCAGCTGATTTAAAGATTTATTTATGAACAACAAGACCTGATTTTCTCCTCTGCCTCTCCAGATTGTGAAGGTTTTGACGTGCTTTGATTAACTCTTCTGTAAACCATGGAGCGCGAACTTTATCCAAAACCTCTTTGTTAATCACTGGTGCCATTTCATCAATAACTGTAGTGAGAGCACTGCTATATGATGAATTTAAGAGATCAGATGAGGAACTAACAGTCTCAGAAAGTACCGGCTGCAATGATGATGCAATTTTTGTTGCGGATCGCTAACATTGATGTTTTTCAGTTTTCTGATAGACCGGGTAACTTTCACTCGGCGTGGTCTCGTGAACGCAGTTGCAAAATGAAGAGTTGCATGATCGGATGGTAAGGTTAACAGCCAATCAGATTCAATATTCCTAACACATTGGTCAGCTTCCCTGGTGATTATCAAATCCAAAGTATGGCCATGATGACGAGTTGGATCAATCATGTGTTGATTTAACTCATAGTTTGTGAGATAAATAACATTCTCTCTTTTGAACTAGGGAAAGTTGAAAAGGGTCTGGATACGAATAAACTGACACTTAATATCCAAAAAAACCGCAATAGATGCTTTTTGGTTCGCACCATAACATAAAAATGTGGATCATTTATAATCAAAATGTATGATCAGATACCTGAAAGGGTTGACTGTTTCAAATATTTAGTGGTCTTTTTCGACGAATGTCCTTCCTGGAATGTACATCTGTCATGGTTGAACAAAAAGATATCAGTACGTCTCGGTATGTGACGTCGTATCAGGTCGAATATCGACATTAAAACTTGCACTTTGATGTACAACTCTTTAAAGAGACATAAACTGTATCTTGTGGCAATTTTTTCATTATTCTGCTTCTGTATATCAACTACCGTGTCTGACCCTAATCCGTTTGCCATGCTGAAATTTCGAGTGTTCTTTTTGTCAACACAGCTTGTATGTGTGTAGTGATCATTGTTTATTGTCAACAAATGAATTCTAATCCGGACTTGAATACAATTTTCAACAATAACAATGTAGATTATACTCATATAGGTTGTGTTGATATACTAAATACTTGGTATTAAATTACAGTTTAGGGATTCAAAGCAGAAAGTGTAGGAAAAAATAGCCAAAAGATACAGCTTGTGGAGCTTTAATTCAACCTTTGTTTGATTATTGTGATATTATTTGGGACGGGGTAAACAATACTGATATCGACAGATTACAGTAACTCCATCATAGAGCAGCCCGTATAATTCTGAATGATTTTACTAGAAATTGGCATCATTTTGATAAAGCTGGGCCGTAGCATCACAGGGCAGCCAGGAACAAACAAACAAACAAACAAACAAACAAACAAACAAACAAACAAAAAGCAAAACAAACAAACAAATAAATAAATGAATAAATAAATAAATAGATAAACAAAAATATAAACAAACATACAAACAAGCACATAAAATACACAAATAAATAATAAACATACAGACAAACATAAACAAATGGATAAACAACAAACATACAATATCATAGAATGTTGAATGAATAAATATACAAACAAATAAACAGACAAATGTATACACATATGCATATATATATATATATATATATATATATATATATATATATATATATATATATATATATATATATATATATATATATATATGACAAAATCTTAGAATTTGGATGGATGGTCTCAACAATACACAACTTATGGTTCTTACAGTGACAAGCTTTCGCCTTGGTCACAAGGCATCGTCAGGTCCAACTGATGAACAGAATCCAGGGGGAAAGTACAGGTGTGAAACAAAGGACAATAGGGTGTTAACGGAGTTCAATGTTATGAGCAGATGACAGGAACAATAATAAAATGAGATTGAACTGGAATTGTTGGAACTCGAACGTGTCAATTACACGGCTAGATTTCTGTGTTTAGTCCATCGGGGAACAAAGTACGTAGTTTCTTGATCCAAAACGTTTCTCTGGTATCTAAGTTGACCGGGTCTTTGTTGGTTATCTGTTCGATCGCTACAACTGTGAAGTTATGTTCTGAGTGTCCAGGACTATTATAATGAGGTGCAACTAGTGGACTTGTACTGTATTGCTGTCTTCTGATACAGCTGCGATGACCACTGATACGCTGTTTGAGGATATTAGTTGTCTGTCCGACGTACATTTGTGTACATTTACTACAAATTATGCAATAAACTATCCACGATTACTTGCAGGTGAGATCGCTTCTGATGTTGAAGTGTTCTCCTGTAGTAGTGCTGGTGATGGTGTCCGTAGTCAACATGAATTTGCAATTGACGCATCGCGTAGCGTTGCATGGATGGGACGTGTTTAATCGGTGACTTACTTTCTGTTTGTTGTGTACAAGGAGATCACGTAGGTTTCGACATCGTCTGTGTGAAATCAATGGGATTGCAGGCATGGCGTCCTTCATAGTATCTGACTGCATGAGTATATGATGATGATCGGAGAATATATATATATATATATATATATATATATATATATATATATATATATATATATATATATATATATATATATATATATATATATAATTTATTCAACGTTCTATGATATTGTATGTTTGTTTGTTTATCTATTTGTTTATGTTTGTCTGTGTTGTTATTTATTTATGTATTTGTATGGTTGTTATATTTTTGTTTATATTTTGTTTATTTATTTAATTATTTGTTTGTTTGTTTTTTCCCTGGCTCCCTGTGTAGCCATTGGCTACTTTGGGATGGGTACGATTGGGTCAAGACATCGAGGCCACCATGTGTGTCAAATGATGTTCAAGTGTTTAAAATCTAATCAAGGGGATATTGTTCCGCCACATTCAGAGCATGCGTTCCACAAGGTAAGCTGGATGTTGTGATCTCTTAATGTTGTTGAAGTTTCCCTGCGCACAGTAATGAGATTTGATGGATTCCTATTGCGGTAACATGATTGACGCTGGGAATTGTTCAGCACAGTACTGATGTGCTTGATTCAGACTTCACAATCACAGGGCATACATTGTGAGATAGAAATAAATGAATGCTGTACCTGAGTGACATTTCTTTTGAACACCTGCTCTCTTTCCTCTATCGGTTGAAGGTTTTGTATGCAGCCCACAGACTTGATAGCGTTCTACACAGTCGCTGGTAATTTGTCATTGGTTGGTAACTTCTTCATCAGGTGCAACAGATGTCCACTCTACAGCATAGCTCACATTACCATATGAATGCAAGAGTCCAAGAACTGAGTATAATAGGACTGTTAGGAGATTTTCAGATAGGAGAAAACACAAAACTTGCGAAATGTTCCGGCAAAAACGGCATACGTAGAACAACTCCAAGGTCCCAACAAGGCCAACTAAAATGAGTGAAAGTTCATAAAGAGCTCTTGCACGAATAATAACAACTCCGGTGCAGAAATAACGAAAAATACAGAAAAACGATAAAAGGGGTCTCTATTCAGTGGCTTCTCATGCAGCTAATTTTAGGAGAGCGATGTTCAGCCCGTGGAGAACACCATCCTCCATAGAAAATCATCGTTTAAATCTGTGTTGTGACAATTTTTCTCGCTTTCATCATCAACATGTAGCCAGTGCATGAAACTCTTTTTCCCCCATCCCTGCCCACAGGCACCACCGTAGTTGACAGAGTCATTATTTACGGCCTGGGGGTCGGGGGATGTGAGGGGGTCACTCGAAAAATGGAAAGCTGCAAGGGGGTTGCTCAAAATGTGGGTTACTCAATTATTGGTGCAAAATGAATTAAAACACCTCTCAGATTGCATCAATTCACAAATCTATTTCTCAAAATTTTTCATGCCATAGAGAGGGTACAACCTCCTCTGACACTTTCCTCTCAGCCTCCCGCTTGTTCTCTCTGCACTTTCAAAGTCTGCCCTGTTAGATATCTTAGTGAAAACCTTGTCATGATACCCATCCAAAATAAACAATACTATATGGTTGGATACTGGTTATAGCGTGAGCTTTTATATCTACATTTTATTGTGACTTGGAATTTAATTTTGTTGGTTTCATCTTTTTCAACTGTCATGAGATAAGTGATGATAATCTAGCAGGGTACACCAGTATATCAAAGGTCTTTACTATTTCTGTATTTTTGTAAATTTTGCAAATAAATGTCTTGATATTTAACTTTTCTAGGTGGGGGATCGGTCAAAATTTTTGTGTTAGAGAGGGAGTTATTCAAATTCATCAGGGTCGGTAGAAGGAGTTACTCAAATTTAAGATTTTCAGATGAAATTCCTCCAACCCCCAGGCCGTAAATAATGACGGCTCCCTTAGTGTAGTAAAATTAACCTGTATTAGTGTTAGCTTTAATAAGAGCACTGTCAACTACGGTGATGTCTGTGCCTGTGGCTAGCTGACATCATTTTATAGCTCAAGATTGGGGAATTTGACATGGCTGGAAAAATATCAAAAACCCCTTTTATTCCTGCACCCTCCCCCCGGTGGTAAACATATAGGTGTATAAACGTCTGCAAAATTGTAAATTTTCCCAAGTAAACTCAGAGTATAACGACTCTCGAAGGTTTGACCGCGCCAGGGAGTTACACACCGCAACGACTCTCGAAGGTTTGACCGCGCCAGGGGGTTACACACCGCCACTCTTGAAATATATCGATGTTTTATATGTATTCGTAGTTAGGCGGAGGTAATTCTCAATTCAAACTTCGAAATAATGATAAATATACGAATTTGACATATATCTTAGAGGTTAAATCAATCAACCTGTGCAAATTTTAAATAATTTATTCGTTTTCCTTCGGCATCATTTGACACCAGAAGTACATAGGGAAAGCGACGGGGTCACGTATCGCAATGTTCGAAAATGGTGTCAGGCAGTAAATGGAAGTGCGTCACTGACCCGCTCAGCGGATCCAGTAAAATTGGGGAAAAGTACAAATTCTGCAGAAAATCGCAGAAATAAGAGCATTCAAATATTAAAAATTTAATGACATACTTATTAAGGGTTACCAACTTCAATTCTGTTCTGCACATATCAGTTTATTGACCATTCACCACCGGTACCTCAAACTGGAGCACCGAAGACTGATTGAATTTTCAAACTTTCATCTGTGTAATGAGACTGAAAAGAGAGTTTAAAAAATCGCAGTTTTAGTCAAATTTCGGAAATTTTATCATAAAATTTCTATACAACGATTCTCCTAAAATCGCAGGGACCCTGGAGCCGAAAAATCACGCAATTTAACGTATGGCGAGAACGTGGCAAAACAAGAAACGAGATCGAAATTGTGCAAGTTGGGAACTTTTTACTAATATAGGAGTAATAAGAATCATTGGACGACATTAAAATGTTGAGAACCAAAACATTTTCAGCACCCACCCCTTTTTTAGCCAGAGCAAAACTTTCAAGTTCCTCTTACTACCTCCAGAATTTTCGAATCCCCCTGAATTCCTCCAAACCCGCCCCCTGCCCATCTCTGCCGATATGTAACTTTTAGGCTGCACAAACATCTCGGGGCGGGGGATTCTGAAATAGGTTCTCAGATTTTTTCAAATCCCTACCCCCTAACAAACTCACACTGGGTTCACTTGCCCCTTCTGACTAGCTATAATTTTTGAAGTCCCCCAAAAGGAAGGCAAAGTGTGGGCGATATAGTGCTTCGTCCAAAAATATCAAATTATAATAAATGGGAGTGTATTGAATAAATGTTTGAAGAAACTGACTACCAATTTTCAAACCAGTATTAGAAATGGTTGTTGTAAAGATATTTTCACCAAGAACAGCAAAGAAAAATAGAAAAAAATATTACAATTGTTCGTCTCATTCTGACGACATGGCAATATATATGTATGAGAATTATCGGATTTTACATACCAAATCTCAAATTTCAGCAGACTATTTCTATAATTTTTCCCTCAACAATTAGGCAAAATTACTTAACAAAAACACAAAATTAAACATATTTCTCTGAAAATTTAAAACAAGCGACCTATCAGCCGATAGAGCTCCTTTGTGTTATGTAGAGAATAACATTTTGTGTTGATGATGGATGAAAGCTTTGATAGCCTACTTCAGGTCGGCCCCAGTAACCAAAATGGCAAAAATAACTGCAAAAATATGAAAGGTTATTAAAGATTTTATCATATTTTGAACATATTTAAATGTATCATATTTAGATAAACCCTAGGAACTTGTATATCAACTACCAAAGCTATCAGATCAGCAGATTTTGGAGGAAAAAACTTTGGACCAAAAATTGGGAAAATTGCCCTAAAATTACAAATACGAAAATTTCACCACAGTTTGTGCAAAATTGATCGAGGTCATCCCAAGGAACATTGATTCCAACTTTCAAAGCAATCGAACAAACACTTTCAGAGAACAAGATTTTTTTATTAAAAACTGAAAAAACAAATTAGGCCGCGTTCAAAAAAACCAACGGTGCGGGGGGGGGGGGGCTGGAGGAATTCAGGGGGGGATTAGAATATTTTGGGGGTAGTCGAGGGGGGACTTGAAAGTTTTGCTCTGCCTATAGGGGGGGACCTGAAAATATTTTGACTCCCAACATTTTGATCTCATCAAATGGTTCTAATGTTAGTAATAATTAAACAAAATCTAGAACTGTTTTTTTCACATTTTATGTCTTTAATCTCGAAAAAATCTAAAAATGTATGAATGCCATTAAATTTCCGTAAAACAAGTTGGCCTTGTAATGGGGCAGGAGCTGCAACTGTTGATAATTTTTCAATGTTTCTATGCAATGTATCAAATACAGTTTCTTGGTGTCTCTCTACAGCATGCTGAAAAACACAATATTCAGTTTGTCAACAAAGCCCGTTTGTCTAAATATTGTTGATAATTGAATGATAAAAATGCACGGTACACATAGGCTGTGTTGGCAAGCTGAATATTTGACAGCTCAACATGCTGTAGGGAGTAGAACAAGAACGCAATTGTATAAACTGAACAAAAATATTGTCAAAATAAAAAGTTAATACAACTTCTGCCCTGCTACTACATACTGGCAGTGACAGTCATACATGTAGCTCTGACTCTGATGTAGTTTAAGAAGAGTTTCGGTCATAGGACACTCAATTGACAGTGAAGTGAAGCATACATCTACTTGTACACAAGATCCAGCCGGAGAGCAACACATAGAAGACTGGGGGACTAACAGTTACCATGGATATTTGAATTCTGGCATATGAGAACAATCAAATATTAGAGAAAAAGATGGGGGTCACCATACTTGATCTTATACAAAGGTACGATGAAAAGTCAGTTTTTCTAAAATAACTTAAAATCAATATATAAAACCATTCATTTCAAGTTCATGCAGTGAATGAAATTTTCACATCTCATTGTACCAATAACACAGAAGTAAAACTTTGAACAGTAAAGACTCTAATTTAAATGGAAAACTGTGTGACTAAATGGAATCATTTATTTTTTATCAAATTTGCAATTATTACACCCAAAATTTCTGAGATTAAAACATTAATTTCATGGAATATTTTAACCTTCCAGTATTGTCAATTTTGTAAAACATTTATAAGTGGCATATAAGTTGTATATGTCTTGTACTTTTGAAAAAAAAAATTCGGTAGGTCACTGTGCTCATTTTTTAACAATTTGGTTAAACGTAGCTAGGAAAACACAATTTCATACTATCTCATGATTGTCATTTTGTGTGCTTTTCAGCTGGTGCCATTGAACAGGCCAGAGTTGGATAAACTCAAGTCGGCTTAGACTGAGAAATCCAAAAAGTTCACTGATGCATTTAAAATGAATCAATTTAAGAACTTGCCCTAGGTATATGGCTCTACAACCTGTTGATAAGAGGTAGTGTTGAACATCTGCATGCAAAACGACATATTACATGTTTATTTTTACTCTGCGTGCATTCTGAATAAATATGCGGCTATATGGTAATTTTTTGGGGGGGGGACTTGAAAATTTGTGAGGGTATTGAGGCCCCCCCCCCACCATTTTATTGAACGCGGCCTTACCCCAAAAATACAAACATGTTAACGTGAGTGAGTTGATGTAGTCTGTTTGATGTTGACTTTCTTTGATTTGTCTGTGTCCTTGGTTTTATCCTTCTTTCTTGGGACCCCATACATCCACTCTGGGTACCCATTGGTTTTCAGAGCTCTCTTGACATGTTCAATTTCCTTCTGCTTATCTTTAATGTGTTTCTGTGACTTTTGTGTTCGAGATGATGATTGGAGTTGAAATTGAGATATTGATGTGTGTGGGTAAGTTTGCTGTATACTGTAACATTAGTGGAGTCGCCATTATTGATGTGAATACAAGTATCCAGAAACTGGAGTCTGCTGTCCTGTTCCTGTTCACATGTAAATTTAATATGTGGATCTATGAATTCAGATATTGGGAAAATTAATCAACGTCAAAGTCGCCTAAACGGATGAATGTGTCATCAACGTATCTCTACCCTAAGGTTGGTTGGTTGCATGCTGTTTTTGAAGTTTTAAAGGCTTTTAAAGTTTTTTGAAGTTTTAAAGGCTTTTAAATCCCATAGCATCGATATGTACCACAGACCGTTCAACACTATGCACAGGGTACTCAGGAGCCATTAATGTCAATAAAGAAATATTAAAAATATTATTATTAATAAAGAAATATTAAAAAATAGGAAATTATTATTGATAATAAAAATATGAAAATTGTAATCATTGTCGTCATCATCATCATCATTCATCATCATTGGCAGTGTTGAATTCTTAACAAAGTTCACCCGCCTCAAGTATGTTAATAAAAAATATGAAAAATATTATTATTAATAAAGAAATATTTAAAAATATGAAATTATTTTTAATAATAAAAAAATATGAAAATATGAAAATTGTAATCATCGTCACCATCATCATTCAGCATCATTGGCAGATCCCGGGCGAACTTTGTTAAGAATTCAACACTGCCAATGATGCTGAATGATGATGATCATGATGATGATGATGATTACAATTTTCTTATTTTGTCGATGTTGTAGATAATTGTAAAAGAAAACTGTAATCGTGACCAAAAACGACGTAGGTCGCCCAACGTCACTCCCGTCCTATTATACAACCCCGGGAGTGACGTTGGGCGACCTACGTCGTTTTTTGGTCACGATTACAGTTTTCTTTTACAATTATCTACAACATCGACAAACAACAGCAAGGAATGACACATTGTTTTTTAATATTTTTTATTATTGTCATCATCGTCATCACCATCAACAACAACAACAATAACAACAACAACAACAACAACAACAACAACAAGATTACTCCATTCCCTGTGATATTACCACAAGAAAATACTGCGGAAGTTTGCTGCCAGATGTAGTGTTTGTAGCCAATGCATCGTTAGTTGGCTTTTTGTATTTAATGAAGGGAAACTTTTTTTAATGTGTGTAAAGGGAGCCACTTGAAAAGTGCACAGAAGTGCTTACTTCTCGCATAGACATTAGAGGGGGAAGACCCCTCTACTGCTATGCTTCTTGAGGGTCTGCTTTATTCCATATGAAGGATTGTATTAGAAATTTCATTGAATAATTGATAATACTTGTACACAAATCAATTAACATGTGTGTTTAAAGGGAATGTATACACACAGTCTGTCAACATTCTAACACTTGATACAAATAAATCAATCAACAGCTTGGTTTCGTCATATATTGCAGAAATGACCGGAAGTCAAATATCAGCCATTCCTTCATTTAAACTTTAGAATTAAGATGATCTTCAAAAGATGACGCACTGAGATCAGTGATTTGTCTGTACTAATCCTCACTTATGAAATAACCTTCAAAAGAAAATTGTTTACCACCAGGTATTTAAATCTGTAGATCTCAGCTTAAGTTTTTCAGAGAGCATTAGTACACTAGTGAAGTACAAATGAGAATAGCTGACAGATACAAGTTAAAACTGAGACATTCTCTCAATCCACAAATCTGTCAATGCTTGCTCTCTCAACAACCGATGAAACTTGAAAGCTGCTACCAATATCAAAAGTGTATTTACATTAAAAACGCCACACACATCATAAAAATTGTCTACCTTTGAGCTTCATGTTTATTTATTAAATCTGGTTTTAAGTTACAGAAACATGCCTTAATATATTTATAAAACCCTGGAAAAAAAGTGAAAATAATGTACACAAATTTGTGTAAAGATAGACACATAAAAAACTCAAAAGATAAAGTATTTAGGAAAAACAATTGACAAACTTCTTCAGTACTTACAAGTGGGCAGTTTCCAATATCTTACATTGGCCTACACGGATTACAAGTAGAGTAATTTGCAACAGCACTTTTGACATGTTTTTAGGGCATATCATTATCTTAGCCGTTTTTTTTTAACCAAGCGTTGCTTTCTACAAAACTACATGCAACAATACAATACACAAAAAAGTGCCTTCAGATAATGTAGCAAATTTAGGATATTTATATCAGAAAGTAACGGAATTAACATGATGGACACTAAATTTTTTTTAATTTTAAACTGGCCAATAAAAAGATGACAGAGCAGTTGGCCTGATCAAAGCGGGAACATCTCTCAATAAATCTGTGACGCCTTTATCTAATTTTCAAAGTATGACTATTTCAAGGAAATGTACATTCAAACAAGAGACCTTGTGATCAATATGGCTCTTCTGTTAGTCTTACTAATTATGACAAAAATAAAATCACTGCATAGCAATCAAAAAGTAAATTCAAAGAAAACTGATCTGACTAGAGAAAGTTGTATTTTTTGTCACAGGTTAGTCAAATCATAGATCGTCAAGGGTCTATGGTCAAATGGCATGTCTATACATTGCATAGGAAAAGTGAACTACCTTCAGATGCATTCTGATACGTAATGTAGTGCAGACTACGCCATGCAGATTGTGGTATTTCTTGATAGCATTATGAACTTTGCATTGAAGATAATGCAACAATTTGGAATTTCTAATGCTGAATAATAAGAGAGCAATTATAATCATAATTCACCCCTGAGAAGTTAAATATTGAATTTCTAAGCTTTCAGACCAGTGACGTTATAAAGCTGTAACTAAACAGGGAACATATCATCTTTTTAAATACAGCCAGAGTCAAGATTTGTTCATGCAAATATAATTTGCAAGAAAACAGAGTAAGGTCATTCCTAAAAGTTATAAACCAAGTTTTATTGGTGTTGGACAGTTTCAGAGAAGCTATGGTTTGAAGAAAATTCAGAAAAAAATAAGAAAAAAATTCAAAATTGAAAGTACATAGATGTTGTTAATTCATTCATAACCAAGCAAGGGCATTCTTAACGAGATATTTATTGAATTAAAAAGCTGTATGACAGAGACAAAAAAAATATTTAAACAAAATATGAGAAAATTCGTCCTAAAAGTTTGCATGTAAAATTCATCATCAGTTGTGCAATGAATAAAAAAGAATGAGGTTATCTCTGGAAACATTTGTCACCAGTGTCTGCAAACTCATAGTCATTTCTTCAAAGGACTTTCAAAGCATTTTTTCAGGACTTTTTAGGTCCAAAACACCATTTCCTAG
>LD363539.1:32303-45764 GCA_001465055.1 Ptychodera flava
GTTTTGAAGAGTACTGCAAAATAACCATTTTGTGCATACCACTGTGCATTTTTCTGGTAGTACTTGTAAGTCATCTGCTAAGCTTTTTTTTTAATATAACCTGACTTGTTGGGTATCATAAGAATGGAAATTTATTCCTCTTTAAAATGACATATGTAATATGCATTATCTTCAATAGATTGTTTTATTAAATAGGACCAAAACTTACCCGATACCCCAAGAGATTGCATGCTAATTATAGCGAATTTCAATTTCTACCAATGTTTTACCTTGGCATAATAAAAAAGGCAATGCTTTGTATAATATCTGTTTTATTTGCTACAGGGACATGTTAATCATGTGAAATAGACTTTTGACATAAATAAATATTGGGATGCTATAGCCCTACCAATCATATTTTGAAGGGTAC
The DNA here is from genome assembly GCA_001465055.1 of Ptychodera flava. NCBI lineage: Eukaryota > Metazoa > Hemichordata > Enteropneusta > Ptychoderidae > Ptychodera > Ptychodera flava. Next base: position 32,713 of record LD363539.1, read on the forward strand.
CGCAAAATCACGGTATTGCCAACTCGAATGCGTTTTTGATAAACCTGTCTTCTTTTAAGTCATCTGCTGAGCTTATTTTTCAATATAACAAAGCTTATAGGATAACACTGGAAAGTGATTTTATTCTTCTTTCAGATGAATTATTGGATTATGCAATATCTTCCATAGTTTTCATAAAATATGACCAAAACTTACCCCATACCCCAAACTTTATATTGCAAATTACTGTCACTGCTTATCTCAAATTCTACTAATTTGTACCTAGACATATTACAAAGGGCAATTCCTTGTATGAAATTTGTTTAATTTGCTACAAGAATATGTCAAAATATGAAATAGACTTTTAACAGCAAAAATATTAGATGTAATGGCTGTTACGGTCATGTTCTGAAGGGTACCTTAAAGTCAAAGTATTGTGTATCGCATCTTTTTTGTTAAGCATGCCTCCTTGTAAGTCATCTGCTGACCTTATATTTTAACATAACCTAGCTTGTGGGGTAACATTTGAAAGTACTTTTATTCTTCTTTCATATGACATATTGTAATATGCAATATCTTCCACTGTTTTTATAAAACATGACCAAAACTTACCCCATACCCCAAACTTTATTCAAAATTAATGTCACTGCTTATCTCAAATTCTACAACCCTTTCACCTAGACATATAATAAAAGGCCATGCCTTGTATGAAAACTCTTTTATCTACTACTGGAATAGACTTTTAACAGAAAAAAATAAGTCTTGTTTAGAAGGGTGTTGTAAAATCACGATTTTGAGACTCACTAATATTTTTGTCAAACCAGTCTTCGTTTAAGTCATTTGCCGAGCCTAACTTCTACATAACCTGGTTTATGGGGTTTCATTAGTAAACCGATTTATTCTTCTTTCAGATGATATCCTTTACAGTTTTCATGAAATAGGACCAAGACTTACCCAATACCCCAAAAGATTAAATCGAAAACTACGGCTTATCTTACATTCTACCATTTTTCGCTACACATAATACAGAAGGCAATAAAATGCTTATATGAAATCTGTTTTGTTTGTAACAGACGTATGTGAAAAATATAAAATGAACATGAACCTTTAAAGGGAAGATAATATGATTTAGTAGCCATTGAGATCATATTTGGGAGAGTACCAAGATATGGCAAATTTCCTGAAACATGTATTTAATTTTATCAAACACGCCTTTATGAAAGTAGTAAGCCAAAATCATAGTCACGGATGATCTCAAAATATTATCAACATCGCATATAAAGTAATTTGTTTCAAGTTTGCTTTGTAAGATTGGACCTAATCAATCTAATTTATTGTTTTTTGGTAGAGCAATTTTATGAAAACTAAATCATGGTGTGCGTTCTACCCGCTGTAAAGGAGATGAAAAAAGAAAGGCATTCTACTGAATTATACAACCAACTGATTGAGGAGCAAGGTGCGGAATTGTGCCTTCATAGGTTTTGTTTGATAAACTGTATGTAAAGTCTATTTGGCTAAACTAGCTTTACACGATAAGCACAGCTAATTAGGAACAGTTTAGCTGATCCAATAATCGTTTCTAATCATTATACATTACATCAAGTTTATCTTGGCGTTCCTGAAGAAAAACTTGTATAGATATGTCAGAAAGTTGCAATCTCTTCATTAACAAAATATTAAGGATATATCTGATATTTAGCTGCTCCAATTATCGTTTCTAAACTTCATAAATTTGCAAAAGGTTCTATATATATATATATGTCAGATAGCTTGGCTTTCTTCATTGAAAAAACTACTTAATTGCTCTAATGATAGTTTCTAAACTCCATACATAAGCAGAAGTTAGTTAGCCTTCTTAAGTACTTTTTCCTAGATATGTCCGATATTTAGTCGATTTCATTATCGTTTAAAACTTTATAAATTAGGTTTAGCTGGGCATTCTTCAGTAAAATATTTCCAGGATATACCGGGGTATACGATGTTGAGCAGATCTAATTATGGCTTATGATCTTTAAGAATTAACTCAAGTTTAAAAGGATTTTCTATAGTTTAAAAGCATGTATCCGATACGCAGTCGATCTAATTCTTGCCTCTAAACTTTATAAAGCAGCTCAAATTTAGCTACGCCGACATGTTCAAAACGTTCAAAATTTGGGAGTAACTTTGCTGTAAATCACTGAATATGCAATTTGTTTATTGTGAATACTGAACTACGTAAACTCTCCGAGGTTTATGTTCAATCTCAGAATTGTCGTTTAAACTTGTCTTAGCCTATGTAAACACCATGGAAAGGAATAAAATATTTGCCAGCTGACAAGCCATGCAAAAGCAAGCACAGGTCTGGGAAGTGCCAAGCACGGACATCGCTGACAAAAGTGTAGGATTATGTTTAAGCTTTGCTTTCCCTACCTTTCATGTTTGTTAAAACGAAAGAAAGTTGTGTAATACCATTTAATGACTATGGTACCCCGTTTTTGCATTTGAATAACAAATTATGTACTATCAAGAAATTAGTACCAACATATACGATGTTCAAAATATGATGGGCATGAATCTATATTTTTGCAATAGACCATTGATGTGACGTTAAAATAACTCTTAAACTAATTTGTAAATCATGAAATTTATATCAAATTAAACAAGATCAGTTTTATGTTAAATGAATTACGAAAAGTAATGTTCAAAACATAATATATTTAGCCAAAAAATAATATAAAAATATGTTCGTGTTGTCCACGTGGTCAAATTTTAAACGGCTTTACTAGTCGTAGTTTACATGATAAATCTCTAACTTTGGCAATTATGGGGATATATAAGAGACTTTCCCAAAAATTTTAAAACTTCAAGATTTGTTATACAGTAAATATTATCATGTTTTTTGTATGTAGGCCTACGTATGAATGTAGATGAACAAGAGTGAGAGATTGGCTTAAATCCCCTGCACAATTTTCCATGTTAGGAATTATGATCAAGAACGCTCTGCAAAACTCGTCAATGGCTAATTATAGAGTTTAGAAATGATAATTAGAATGTCAAAATATTGCACATATTCAACGTTGTACTCAAGAACACCCAATCCATTGGCAGAACATGGGACAGGCTGTTCTTACACTTGGACGCTTCATACCCTCCCAACCACAGCCAAGGGCCGATCTATGCCAATAGTTTGCAAATCCTGGTGAGTGTCGCACGTGTGATGCACACGTACCAGCTACAACCCTAAAATGGTTAAAACTGGTGCATCAACGATTACAAATAAGAATAAAATATAAAACTCTGAACAGTACCTACTGATAGTCTACTTACACAGAACAGCTAACAGCTGCTCATCGTCAAAAAACATTAAATTTTGCAATTTTGAATTTTCCATTTAGGCCTTGTGGCAGCCATATTGTCAATAATTTTATTAAGAAAACCCGCTTTTCTGAGAAAATGAAATAATGAAACAATAAAAAATGCAAATAGAAATCCTAATATGCATTTATGATGGTAATACATTCACTATTCACCGTAGAATCATCCGTAAGAAAAGCACCGATGGAATTTTACAGTAATTGATGATCGCTCTGTTTAAAAATGGCCGCCACACCAGAACGAGGCTCTATGCTTAAGGGCTTGGTATCCAAATAGATTTTAAAACAATAAAATATGCAAATAGTAATCTTAATGGGCATTTATGATGGAAATACGTCCACTATTTTCAAGAGAATCATCCGCAGAGCAGCAACTATGGGATTTTATAGTGACTGATGGTCGCCATATTTAAAAATGGCCGCCACACCAGAACGAGGCTCAACCTGTGGTGGCTCGGTATCCAAATTGATTTATATTATGATAGTCTACATTCCTACCAAATTTCATGCTTTTATCACAAAATGCACAATTGTTATGAAAATGTTGGTTATGCCGCGCCGCTAAGAGGAGCGGTTTTGATGAAATAAATTTTTGACCAAAAATGACAAAAAAATTCCTTAAAAATACAGATTTGCGTATTTCATCACAATTTGAACAAATCCAAATTGGGTTATCCCTAGGGACCTGTATACCAAATATCAAAGCTGTCAGACGAGCGGTTTTGATGAAATAAATTTTTGACCAAAAATGACAAAAAAATTCCTTAAAAATACAGATTTGCATATTTCATCACAATTTGAACAAATCCAAATTGGGTTATCCCTAGGGACCTGTATACCAAATATCAAAGCTGTCTGACCAGCGGTTCATGAAGAAAAAGATTTTTTACCAAAAACGCCTTTTTTGGCACTAATTTGTATATTTTCAACAATATCAACAAATCAAAAAAAGGACAATTATTTCAGGTCAGCCCAAAGTACTTACATGCTAATTTTTCATGTAATCTGCTCAGTGGTTATTGAGATTTTCAATTTTGACTGTTTTTACATTTTTTCACTTAATTTGCATATTTTTGGCAATGACAACTTCATTTGAACAAAATCTCATCTACAGCCCATCATCCATGTACACACCAAATATCAAGATGAAATGTGAAGCGGTTTTGGAGTTTTTGATTTTGACGGACAGACATACAGACATACAGACATACATACATACAGACATTTCCCTAGCCTATGAGAATAGCTTCCATTGCCATATATACATATGGCTATGGGAGCTAAAAAAAATCAGGTTATCTTGTCCGAACCAGGTGCGGCAGACCGTCTGAACAGATTCTATGCTCGTTTTGATTGTGTAGATTTTAGTCATGAACACTGAAACATAAGAGGAAGTTTACAAAGTTCTTTGCAGGACGACTTCACGCTCTCTGAGAGCCTTGTTCGTAAAGCTTTAAGTAAAATTAGAAAAATAAAGCACCTGGTCCGGACAAAATCAGTGGTAAGCTCCTTAAACACTGCAAAGATAGATTACTTTATATCCTTCATTATGTGTTTGAGTTGTCCTTATCTACAGGTATTTTTTCCTTCACCCTGGAAAGTCGGGGAGATAATACCAGTCAAAAAAAACCAACTGCCACGGGTAGACAATGATTTCCGTCCTGTCACTTGAACGTCTATTATCTCCAAATGTTTAGAACGAGTTGGTTTAGAATTGCTTATGCCACATATACAGAACCATTTCGATCCTTTGCAATTTGCGTACATATTTGGCCGCTTGACTGACGATGCAATCTGCACACTAGTTCATCGTGCAATTAAGCATTTAGATGCTAAATCGTCAAATACAGTTAGAGTCTTGTTCATTGACTATTCGTCAGCATTCAATACGATACAACCCCACCTAATGCTCAACAAATTGAATGTTTTCAATGTTCCTAACCGTTTACAACTTTGGATTTTAGATTATCTGACTGGTAGGTCTCAGTATGTTCGCACCAGCTTTGAAACATCAAGTACAATTCCAATTAATACAGGAGCACCTCAGGGCTGTGTGTTGTCACCTGTTCTTTTTGTTTTGTATACAAATGATCTAGCTTGGGACACTACAATGATTGAGAAGTATGCAGATGACACAGGGGTTGTGGGGTTTATTTCGAGCGTTGACGATCAGGAATATTCGGAGTGTATCGACTTTGTTAACACCTGGTGTAATGACAACTATTTAGATCTTAATGTGTCAAAGACGAAAGAGCTTGTTCTGGTCTTTAGAAGGAAACAAAATGAAAAACAGTCAGTTGTGATAAATAATATGAAGGTAGAGAGAGTGTCAGCATATCCATACTTAGGCTGTATGATCAACTGTAAACTGTCATTCTCACAACATGTAGAAAATCAACTGAGAAAGGTAAACAAATGAATATGTAAGATCGATGAGAAAGTCAAATGTAAGTTCAAGTGTAATTGCTCTTTTTTTCAACTCAACAATATCATCTATTATTAACTATGCTAGCACCGCTTTCTACGATCTGCTATCAAATCATCTCAAAGAAGACCACAATCGCCCTACAAAAATCTGTAAAAAGTTGCTTGATGACAACCGGGATGAACTTGCGCAGAACTCAGAGGTATACAAAGATAAAGTTATTAAGATGGCAAAGAAAATATTGAAAGATCCGAATCATCCACTCCATACAGAATACGAATACCTTCCAAGTGGTCGTCGCCTTAGGGTTCCACGTTCTCGTACAAATAGATTTAAGTATAGCTTTGTACCAAGGTCAATCAGTCTATTGAATCAGTTGTAACCTGATGCGTGTCTGTGTAAATATATGTATCTATAGGTAATTATAAGTATATTTAGTCTTTATGCATTATATTTTTTTTCTTTTCGTCTTCTGCCAATGTACACAAAATTTCGTGTAACTATTACGTGACAAATAAAGAATGAATGAATGAATGAATGAATTAATTAATTGTTTATTGTTGGTGTTGATATAGCTTGCCAACTCGCTCTGTGCAGGCAAGCTCCTGCAGCAGGATAATCAGCAAATTGTTTGTGTGAGCTGGGTGACTAGGTAAGCAGTTAACTTGGCTGAATTGGGAAAGTGGAAGCCAAAAGACAAGTGTTGGGACAGGCACATATCAGTGACAATGTTCATGCAAATCACACAATATCTAATGGATAAACATCATTAATATCTAACATTCAAAATACTCAAATCACACTCATGGTTTCAAAACCATTGACTGTCATGCCATCAGCTGAGATTTCTTTGTAATCCAAAGGGTAGACTACTTCAACAATGTAGCTCTTTAAAACCATGTCACTACACAGGATTTGAACAAAACAATTAATAAAAGCTCATAATGAACAAAACTAAGAAGTAACATACTTAGAATAATTTTAAGGAAATAAAACCATGAATTATAGCGAAAAGTAAATATTTTAATAAGTGGGAAACATGTCGATTGACTAGAAGTTAACTACTATTAATCACTAAATTAATACACCATGTAAACAAATAGAAGTCTAGAATTTGGTTAGGTATAAGTGTCATTGCCAGCCTGCTTCTTTTGGTTAGGTGTGGGTAATTTGGACGTCTATTGAAGTGAGCCAAAAGTAAAAGTGATTTTGCCAGGCCAATGGTAGCCACATTCTTAAAATGGTTACATAACCAAAGTTGAGTTCAATTGAGCAGACTTGAAGGAAAGACCCCCATGAAAATGTGTGGAGTAGGTGGCTATATGGAAAGTGTGGGTGATGGTGACGCTTGATCGCAGCCTAAGTTGAGTCTCCTGGTTGGAGTTATGATACAGGGTGACAGAAATGCCTGTATTGCCTCAGCATTGAATGTTAAAGAAAAATTCACAACTTTATATTCAGAACAAATATAGTCCAAATGTAATCCATGTTTCATCAAATTTGATACTGTGGTTCTGGAGATAGCCCACTGATTAGGAAAGTTCACTAAATTTGCTAATTAGCAATTAATTCCCATCACACTGCTAATTCTCCTTGTAAATTTATATGAGACTATGTGCAAAAAATCTCTACTAAGTTTCATCAAATTTGCTGCAGTATTTCTAGACATATCAAATATTCATCAAATATGCAAATTAGCAATTAATTGATGCAATACTGACATATCTCTTTGAGTACTATCAGAGCTTTGTGTGATGAACATCTTTACAAAGTTTCATATATCAAATATTGACCGTTGGCATAAAAAAATGTGTTTTAAAAATGCTACCAAGTGGGTGTGCCACTTTAAGGTAGAGATTTAGTTTGACTATTTGAGATTCACTTCAAGACCACAACAATGAGAATTTTGCTCAGTGAACTTTGCAGCCAGACAAGGACTCACTGTCAATCTGGACTTAATGCCCCGGATGATGTAATTCTGGAATTTGTGCCATCCAGCTAGGTCAAGTGCCCTTACTTGTGATTTTTATATTTCACTTGACTTGTTATTAGTTTTAATACACACTTTAATGAAAGTGCTGACCTTACCATCTTTTGTATTGTAACAACAATGAAAAGTCAATGTTTTTCACAATTAAACACAAATATGTATACCATTGATTTCAAGTTCACAAAGTGAATGACATTTTTACATTCCTTCTGTACTATAACTGTAAAAACGCTAATTTGAATGAAAAGATAGTGAAATATGCCTTCCACTGTGGGGGTCATTACAACATCTGATATTATCCTGGATCCAAATTTCTCATCAGTTCTTGTGTGTCTTACATGGAAGATTGCAAAAATTGGTTTGCAATGAAAAAAATTACCTCAGCTTTGTTTGCTGGATCAATTTTACTACAAATTGATACCAAATATGACAAAATTATGTTCACAGATTTCGAAACTGTCTCACAACATATCCTGGGATGGTGTAGGTCATTTAAGGTCAAAGACTGAGAAAATTACCTAAAATATAAAAATTTGGGGGTTTCCCATCACTTTGAGCAGAAAATTTATCTAATAACATCCCTGTGAACTTTTGTACGAAATTACAAAGCTAACAGACAAGTAATTTTGAGAACAAGTTTTCTTGACCAAAAATGACAAAATTGTCTTAAAAATACAAATTTGTATATTTCAGGATAACTTCCACATGTCTAACTATTGTCATCCCTGGACATCTTTACACCAAATACAAAAGCTGTCTCTCCAGGGGCTTTAAAAAGAAATATTTTTTTTAAAGAAATTTTACCAAAAATGACAAAAATTGCCCTAAAACAGTAATATTTCGAATTTTGTCCTAATTTCAAGAAATAAGAAGGGTAACACCCTTGCAAACATCCAACCCAAATTTGAGAGCAAATGGGCTGGCGGTTTCAGAGAAAAAGAATTTTTAAATAACCAAAAATTCAGCAAAAATACAAAATTCAAGATATCTTCACGATATTCATAAAACTGGTTTTGATCAACCTTCAGAACCTGTATACCAAATATCAAAACTATCAGATTAGCAGTATTTGGATTAAAAAAAATTAACAAAACTTCAGAAAATTGCCCCAAAATTAAAAATATAAAAATTTCAATTCAATTTGTAAAAACTTGATTGAGGTCATCCTGAGGAACAAGTATACCAACTTTCAAAGCAATCAGATGAGTGGTTTTAGAGAAAAAGATTTTTGACTATAAATTGAACAAATTACCCCAAAAATAGAAACATGCAAATATCATCCAAATTTTTTAACACAATTTAGAATACCTAAAAGAACCTGCAAGCCAAGTTTCAACGCAATCTGACCAACGGTTACAGAGTTTTAGCAACTTGCATGGTTTTTCTGTTTATTCCCTCATTTGCATATTTTTGACACTGACAAGTTTATTTGAACAAATTCACATCTCCACCCTAAGTGCACCTGTAAACCAAATACTAAGACAGTAGTTGCTATGGTTTAGGAGTTTTTGACGTAGACGGACTTACATACATACATACATACATACATACATACATACATACATACATACATACATACATGCAAATGAGATGCAAATGAACTGATTCAGCTTATACAATAACCTCACATTGGTATACCAAATGTGACCTACAAATTTGTGACTAAATGGAATTATTTTTTTAACACATTTGCTATTATTACACCCAGAATTTCAGAGATTAAACCATTTATTTGATGGAATATTGTATCCAAGTTCCAGTATCTCAATTGTTACAGCTCCATCATTAGGAGATGCTTTGTTTTGTTATGCTGGACATTTGTCCTGTGGTGTTGTAACATCTACGTTGTACAGATCTCTAGGGTCAAGAATCACAATGATGACTGATGTGCCGGAGAGATGTTAGTCCTTCAATTTATGATATGTTTTGATACTTATATGCTCACAGACTCCATTGGGGCAAGTCCATACTTGATCTGAACCTTTTCTATGTACTGTACAACATGTTCAGGTTTCTTATACATACCCTGAAGAAACTCTGTAGAGATGCTATGCAGTTATAGAAAGTTTACACCAGTATTTTGCAAAATGTGATGTTTGATCTGGCATTCTAATCTTACAATAAAATGACTGGTTTCTACTGTAGATATTGAGTACAAACAACAGGATTTTTTACAGACCAATTTAATGTTACAGTGGCAATCTTAAAGCTTCTCTAACAGACTTATGTGAATAATCTTATAGAAACCCAATGTAAGTGTCATATGATTTATATACTGCAATTTATATACTTTAATGGATTATTTAGAAGTCCACATTGTAATTTTCTAATTATTCCCCTTTTGTTTAGATTTGAGTAATCATAAACTAATGAGTTTAGATTTTACGAAAGTTTTTTTCCCTACATAACTAAGAAATCAATTGACGATTCACATAGGGAAGGTTATCTTCAGCCGAAACGAAAGTTTGGTTCCACATGATACTTTGAGATTATTACTCAATAATGCATGTGCCTTTGAACATGTAGTATCAATATGACTATGCATCAGATAGGAGACAAGGTCGAGTGTCTGATGCAGCAAAAATTACATGAATGCTGATATGACACATGGAAACAGACAATATCAGGCAATAACTGATTAATGGAATACCAATGCCAAGAATTTTACAAAATACCGTACGCAAGACCTTTAAATTTTGAGGCTTTATGTTTACTCCCCCTTGTACATAAATAAAATAATATTTGTGTAAAAAGGCAGCATTCAAAATTATTCAACGTTTACGCAAACGTCTACACTATGGGCGACAAATCCTCCATATATACTCCATAAGAACAGATTCCAGAGCTCAATGATAGATTTTCTTATTTGTCCTATAGTACAGCGTTGCAAAATACCATATACACCTAGACTCTAATAATCATCATCCATTTCTTTATCTTATTTAGAGTCATAAGTGTAAAAGTATGATAAATCCTGATCTTGGACTTTTTTCGGTATGAAAATATTAAACAGTCACTGAAAAGTAAACCTTCATACTGATATCTCAATTTTAATGAAAAGACAGAGTTATATTTTTTTCACTTAGTTCTCCTTTACATCAATGAAAATAAACTTAGTTATTTTGTTCTATATTATCAGTGACAGTTTCTTGCATTCTCTGAGCTCTTTCAACCTTTTTCTCTACCATATGGTAGCCTACCTGGATAATAAACGGGTATAAGATAATATGTTGCAATGTCTGGTGTTTTGCTTGTTGAAATACCGCAGCATACCGGTATGTAAAGGCAACTATTGAATTTTCAGTCAAGAATAGAACTCAAATGTGTTGCTACACACAACACCTTATATATATGCATTACTATGTTAACAAACTCAACTCTGGGAATTTCTGCTGTCAATATGCAGGAAAAAAATCATGAGAAATTAAATTGTCAAATGATGCAGCTACTGTCTCTTCATAATAAGTTTAACATAAAAATGACAAAAAGAGATTTTTGGTGAGGAAAACAAGAGTTCATTTACACTCAACATGATGACTGGCAGAATTCTTATTACTCAGTTAAGGTTTAGTCTACTGCTGTTTTCTCTGCATCGGTACAATTTGCGGACATCAATTTGTGTATGAATATATGTACCACCATACTGGACCTTTCATAGATGCACAGAAAGTGTGACATAAATGTGCAGTAAAAGCTCATTCTGAATACTGCACTGCACTTTTACGCATATGTAATGTTTTGCATTTTGGTACTGTAAAACTCAATGGTTTATGCAATCCTTTACAATGTGATGCCAAAAGTTCAATGAGGGATAACAGGTTATTCACAGGAAACCATCAAATTTTGAAGGAATTTAAAATTTCTTTTAAAGTAATAACTATACCAAGAGCACTAAGCAGAGAGGTACATATAACTACATTACTACATGTCAGATGTATCGAATGCAGTTGAAGGCCATAACTGTCAACAGTGATAGCAAATTTGTTAGTTTCTGTGCCCCTATGGATGGATTATTTTTTTAGATACCTATTCATCCAATCATAAGACCCTCCCCCACTTTTCGAATATTTTAAAAAAAACTATACATCCGTGTATAAGACCCCTCCCTAGTTTAGTTCAAAAAGCCAACAAATCACTACTCAAAAATTGATGATAGTATGACTTCAACGATCACTAATGAAGTTGTTGCTGACTGGCCATCTAACAATTCAGAAGAGCATTAACGTGCATATTTACAAACACTTTCAAGTTTGTTTGGCCTTTGTTTGAGCAACTTGAAGAGCTGTAATGGAGATACTATTGGTTACACAGGGTGTGTAAGCATGAGCATAGTGTTGTAAATTATTTAGTGGTTAAAATTTCCTTTAAGACCTAGAAAAAATGGCCTAGGTCATGACATATGCAAAATCACCAATTCTGTAAAATTCAACCAAAAGTGTACAAGTTTACATCCCTTACCAAAAAGATAGCGCTATTTATAGTAGATATAGCGCTATTTTTGTAGGTTCTTTGGAGTTTTTGGTAGATCTCAAGAGGTGTTAAATAGGTGTCAGTTTACTTGTAGGTCTTCAGGAATAAGTCTTGTTATGCATCTCCTTAGTACCTAATAATAACTATCTTACACCTACTTCTGTAGTAGATCAACTGTAGGTGACAAATAGATTTGTGTAGGTAAAGCACACCTACATAGACCTATCATGACCTATCATGCACTTAAAGGGAAATTGCGGCGCCCTCACAGACGAACAAACGTAAAAGCCGTGGTTGAATTTAAACCCTATTTGAATAAAGAATTCTGCCTACAGGGGTACACCCAATTGATCATTGCTAAGGGGATTTCCCGGCCTTTCTTATGATAAAAGTTTGTCGGCTGCAGGCTGGTGAATATTTATGTGACCTTTGCGCTTGTTTTGGTTCCGTATTGCACCAAGTTTTCGACCCAAATGTTAAAATTGGCTGATCTGAGCGATAGCATGGAGGTTGGACATCGCTTTGCTTACATTTTTTGTGGTAGCAGCAGTGAGTCATGTTATGGTTTTACCAAGTCCAGACATCGAGGATGACATATACTCTCAGTCTCTGGTTCGACTCTGTGATCGCCATGAATCGACTGACAACAAAGTTGACGAAGACAGTGCAGCATTGATCAACCCGGAAATAACGCCAACATCGATTTAAGACCAACATCGTATGCTTCAACAACTTTAAGTTGCGGTAATTCTGACGACGATTCGGGTGAGTGGAGTCATGAATTTGAAACGAGAGATGGTTTGACGATAAGGGACTGGTCAGTTTCTTCGGCCTG
>LD363539.1:60729-83472 GCA_001465055.1 Ptychodera flava
AAATTGTCAATTGTATGTTTAATATTTTACGAATAAAATGAGCGTGTTTAAATATAATGAAGAACAGTGTTCGGCTCTGACTCAATCGGTAAGACAACATACAAGCGCAGCAACGAGTCTTTCTTAGCCGCGAGACGACGGAAGTTCAACAACAAGGTACAATACAGGAAACGTGATGCATTATGCATGGACAAAACAATAGCTTGCACCTTTTAAATGCACCGATAACATTGTGAACTCGTCGCTCTTGAAAAATATAATAGCGTTTCTTCTGATGAGTCTCAAGTCCGGAGTATCGTCATTGCTGTCAGAAATAATGTACGCTCTTTGCTTCATCGGCTCGCCCCGGGGGCTCGACTGGTTGACTGCCGCGGCAGCATTGATCGTGATGTTGAACTTGAAACCCGTCAATGTTGCTTCAGAAAACATTCTTACTGCTGTAGGGATGATTGGTACGTGTCTTGGGTTATCGGCTATGCTTATTATCTTGTTTGATGGACATCGAGAAGGGCAATTTTGACGAGGCAGACAACACAAAATGCCGGTAACATACCGTTAAAATATCAGCGGTGTACAAATCAAACGTTTCAATCGAAATCAACGACGAACAAACACAAATTCATAAAAATTCTACTATCGACGGTATTTTGTGTTCTACATATATATTTTAATACTCCATATTTCCTTATGTTTCATTACCCTCCCACTTTTGCATTTCAGGGATTTGAAAATAAGTTCTGAACTGAACAGCTGATTTTTTTTGTTTACGTTTTAAAAGTAGTCCGGGTCCCATATCCACCACATGTGGAATATGGATTCATCGTAGTCATATACCTATAGTGTGACGTAATACTATAGGGATAACTGGGTCTATGTATGTGATAAATATATATATATATATATATATATATATATATATATATATATATATATATATATATATATATATATATATACATATCAAGGAATCTGTGCAATCAGATATGTACCTCTTTTGTAATGCCTGTCAAGGTATAACCAGAATGCATCAAACCACAGATTTTGTGTAGAAGCCAATATCTGACCTTCCAAGACAAAGAATTCAATAAATATACAATACGATATGGTAAGTAAAAAAGGTCCTGCAAACCAAGTTTCAAAGCAATCTCGGCTTTCAGTACAAAATTGACATATGTACATCCAAAGATGTAAGATTTGGTGATAAATGGTCAACTTTGCTGGATAAAGCAACCAAATTTGCTATCTATACAAATGACTTTTTCCTTTCTATATCTGTATGTCATCCTGCATACCCTACCGAAATCGGAAAACTTAACCATTACCGCGGTAAACGCGAGGGAAATTATCGTGCTCATCTCGTAGAGATAGCGTGACTAGTAAAACATATGATGACTTTCTTATCGTCCTGGACGTACTGTCAATGCAAATTGGAGGCCTCTAAGCTGTATGATCAGCCTAATCGTCTACGTCTTTAATTGTTCAAGTCCGATAATTAATGCATCGTTAATTTAACACAAAAATTAGGTAAACAGGGAAATCCAACCAAGAGGTGAGTTTGCTTTTGGGCTTGCCAGCTCGATTCATACGGATAAAGTTTTTCATTTTGCCTGTGGTACGTTCTGTGATCGCTGCACATGGAAGCTGGGTTAGGTTCAGTGGTTGCAACGTAGCGAGGCCGCGCCGGCCAGCCGGAGTCTATAAGTCTTCCATGGAGATTATTGAGGTATATGTACTCGGTAAGTTTTACCATGGATGTCTTCCTTACGTCCATGGTTTTACCTTTATGTAGAGATCCGATTCAGCTTACGCATGGCAGGGCTGTGTGCTGGCTATCTGGCTATGCCACACGGCTTGCGGGACAGCCGGTAACAGTGACTCAGTCCCTTCAAATCTTACTGTCGGGTTCACAGATTTTTTTTGCACATGAAAATTACAGGCGATCTTCAACAGGCCGTCCCGACGCCAGGGTCGCTAGAACCATATTGAAACGACAATTACAAGGCAATAATCTCCACTTCCAAAGTTCAAACTAACACACATATACATATAAACTCCTATTCTCCGTGTATGCTTGACTGACAAACTCCAAATGCTGTGTTTCCGACCAGTGTAGAGGGGTTGATCATGATGATTGCAAAGTAGTACCAAGTAGTTGCAATGCATCGTACATTTAGTTTTGCTGATGAGGGCGCATTGCACACGGGAATTATAAAATTTAACTCAAAAACTACCCTAGGGGGAAATGCCCGGTAAAGGCATGGTCGAGTAAAACATCCTCGCGTTCGTGTAAAGGCGTGCGCGTACACGGGTCGAGTACTCGAACTTGCCATGCAAGACTGCCGCGAGCGAAGGTTAAGTTTCCCGATTCCGGTAGGGTACTTGTCAGTGAATAAGCTCTTCATAATACAATATTGGTTTGCTGCAACTTCTCTTACACTCACTATACGGTTACTGCATGCATATATCACTATTTGTACAATATGGTATGTTCGTTAGTGAGCTGCCCTCAATACAATTCAAGATATTGGCTATAAAGTAACCAAAACATAAGAGGTCTGCTACCTTAGATACTTGAATAAATTTTTTCAAGACAATCTGACAAAATGTTATTGAGATTTCCACGAAGTCTATGTTTTAGCTGGTAAATAACAAATTTTTGGTAAATAGTAACTTTGTTTGAACAAACACCCATTCACAGTTAAGTATGCATCTAGGCTGACATTAGAATTACCGATGAAATGTGCAGCAGTTCTCAAGTTTTTGCAATTGGACCATAAACTTCAAGAATATTATATCAACAGGCAAAAATTGTCCAAAATTACTACATCTGAACCCCAAAACTTCTTTTGAACACAACATACAGAAATATCCATCCTATTTTGTTTTGTAAAACATGTCATACCTGAAAAGTGATCTGCACTGACAATTCTGTCTTCAAACTGGCTCATATGTACAAATTACCAAAATTTCATCATCATGTGGACATATGGTAATCTAATGATCTTTAGAACTTTTAATCTGAATTTGATTATCACCTGACATGTGATTCCCGAGCACAAGACCTTTGACCAAAAATATGAAAAAAAAATCAAATACCAATTCTATGATATTTTACCAAAATATCAAATGCATTGACCCTTCCATCATATTTACCAATATCAAAGTAATAACTGTCTCATCAATATAAATATTGTATTGCATTAAAATCAAAATTATGTTTTTTATTCTGCTATCCACATCTAAAAGATTCTATTCTGTTTTGACAGCCATCTAAACATTGCATATCTAAGCTGGTCACATTTGATGTGACAATTATTTGTCATGAGCTCAACAAACTGGGTCTACAGACTGAAAAATCGACAGACAAACAGACTGACACACACAGACTGATTAACTTATATGACCCATGGAGAGTGGGAAAGATTCATCAGAACTGTCAGTACATGTAACAATCAGTAGGCTGTGATAATAAGAAGAACACAGGCATTCACGGAACTACTGTTACATCAATTTGATTAGTTCCTGTTCTTCTTTCTATTTGTGTGATAAACCATCAAACAATACAGTTTTTTGACTGTCAGCTGATTATGTGTATATTTCTGGCAAACAACAAACTTTTCTTAATTTTTCACAGACAGTAGCTGATGTTTACTGACGTATGTGACACTAAACCATTGTTTACCCATTTGACCATACACCAGATACATGGAGAGGTTTCAACATACAAACATTAACTCAGAAACCATACAGGTAAAGTAAACAATGTCGTCCCTCTAACTTCAAGTACAACTGAAGCAGGAATGTTTTGAACATCTTACACAACCGATAACAAAAGAGTGATGACATTGAGATAACTTAAGCATTTTTGAATCACTTTTTCCAACCTTGATACTTTTATTTATAAAATTATGGAATATATTTGATTGGAGACCAAACCTGTTGAAATCATCTTGGCGTTGTTTTCATGATTTTAACTGCAGTTGGATGCCCATTAAAATTTACGATATGAAATTACTATATCGTGTACCTATCTGTAGGTATAAAACCGGCACAAATAATAAAATATAATTACAAAAATTAACAACTTTTCATTTTCATATAATCTTAATATAGTACTATAATTCAAAGCAACCTTCACGCAAATGTCAAACCTGCATTCGAAATCGTTAATGTTATTTTAAAGATATGATAAAGCAAAATTCAAAAACAAACAATACTACAATATTTCATCCTATTCAGACATGGCAAATGTGTACGTAAAATTTGTAAGGATTCGCAAACTAAATCTCAAATTAATACTGCAGACTCTTTCTTTAAATAAATGTTTGTTTGTTTTTAATGTTGGTCGAAAATTGAGAAAAGAAGCAAAACGCCACAAAAATAGAAAATTGTTGATAATTATAACATTTTAAAAACAACTATCTTAAGTATCTATGACTTTTAAATCATTGTTCCGTGTTTAATTTCCATATATTTGGTAACAATAACTTCATTTGAAAAACATCCCATCCATTCTTGTGCAATGCATGGTTTTCAATGTTTGCAATCAGGCCTTTCGTGGAATAAGCTATTTGGTATTTGTTGATCAAAAACTGCTACTTTTGTTTCCAAAACACAAAATTGCATACTTTTTTCATTATATGAACAGACTCATGAGGCTCATCCCTAAGGACTTTCATATAGAATTCCAAAGCAACCTGACAAGAGGTGTCAGCCAGAGAAGAAATCAGACCAAAACAAATTGTCCAGAAAATACAAATACCAAAAATTCATCATTATTTCAACAAGTCATCGTTGATGACACAGTCCCCACTAATGTTAATGGGAACTTTGATTACAAGTCCTCAGAGAGGATAGAATCCTCTTCATTAATTAGGTCTGTGATAAAAATACTTTGATACAGATGGCTCTCAATGGCCAAGAATGAGTTCCATGGTGATGAAAACATAAAACCAATGCAGGCCACTATCCTAAAGGTCATTAAATGAGTCAACTAGGAATTAATCAACAGGATGTTGCAAAACATTTTTGCATCCTATCATAACACTGATAGATTAACTTGAAACTCCGTTGTAACCGTATGGCCCGAATTTACAGAGCAACTCACAATCTAACCCCTGACTACATAACCAGTATGTTCAATAATTATATCCGTTCCAGATCACTTCGTTCTTCCAATCAGAACCTCCTTAAAGTTCTCAAAGCACGTACACTTTTTTATCAGAACACCTTGTCAGTTGCGGGTGTGGATGAATATCTCCCCAAATCAATGAGGGACTCTGAGTCAGTGGCTAGTTTTAAGAAATCTTGTAACAACTTTTTGTATAATACTTACTTGTCTGATGCCTTTTCGTAGTTTTTTTTATATATATCTGTACTTCTGTGTTTTTTGTGTTTTCATGTTTGTGCTGTAAAGTGTATTACCGGATTTTTCTGAGAGTACGCCCAGGGCCGTTAAACAGAAAATGGCTACATTGTCTGCTTCACACCTGTAGCTAAATAACGGCCCAGGGCCGTAATTCGGTAAAAATTTACCGCCAATTAACTGAAAAATACGGGATTTATTCTCTGGTCGTTCTACGTCACGACAACCTGCGTCTATGTCATCAATTTTGGTGCGTCGGACCTTTTTTTTTGTCGATCTTCGGTATGCTAGTAAATATGTAAACAAACAACATGGCGGCCGATGTTTCTCCCACGATCAAAAGTCATGTAATGAAATCGATATTTTCACAGACTACGACATTACTCATCCGAACAATGTAAACAGAAGAGTGTACCGCCTGTATATTCCGAAGGAATTACGTGAATAATTTGCGGAAACAACTAACTCGAAGCTGATCGCATATACTGTGGGTTCCGTACGCATTGCAAACCGGGTCAGGCGCGACGTTTACAGTGTTCGCGCCGTCGAGATTCAGTCGATATTTGTTCCCGAAAAATAGCGTATCTTCGTCTGTGATAAATTTCTAGGACTATATACTACATTTGAAATAGAGTATAACTTTGAGGAAGGTAGCCTACGTGTAGACCGAGAGCTGTCATTTGCTCCACACACGAACGAACGTGAGCGCTATTAACGCACACGAGGGACGACTGGAAATGATTGACAACTTGTGCACGGCGTACTGATATTTATTCCTGAAGTAGTTCAAAAGTTTAAACGCGGAATCGTCATGGAAAATTTATTTTATTTTGCAAAAAATAACGAATTCTTGGCTTGTGCATGTGATAAGTATATTATTCCCTAACATTTTTCTTCGTTCAGCGAAGGGAAATACGCGTGACGTATTGACCGTGTCACCACGAGTCGTCGAAGACGAGTGGTGACACGGTCATTACGTCACTCGTATTTTCCTTCGCTGAACGAAGAAAAATGTTAGGGAATAATATCTAATTATCACATGCCTCCATGGTTTGTCGAACGCATTCAAATTTAAGAGAAGAAAATCATCGATCAGATTTTGACGTGTGCACGTGTTCTGAGGTTGACCTAGTTTGTAAGTGTGACAAGTTAATCAAAGTAGTCGAACATGTGAAAATAGATAGAGTTTCACATTCGTTGCACGCAAAGAGGTCAATAATCGTGAGCAATTGTGGATCATACCATTTCTACTAGGGATTACTACTACTGTTACGTTTGTGAATGCAACAAATTTACGCGAAGAAAATCATCAGATTTTTGTATCAAAGCGAAAAAAACCTGAAAAGTAATGATGTACATTAAATAAAAAAAATAATGAAACAGAGTTACTTTTTATGATAGTCATTTTATTTATTTCATGATCGTGCAGAATGGAAAATTCCTGGCTCCTGCTTCATCTGTCAATCATTGTCGGCATTGTGTGGCAAACTCTAACGTTGACTTTGCGTTCTTCTGGATCATTCCACCTGCATTTTAGTAGCATAAATAGGGGGATACGGACATATATCGCCGAAGTAATTATCTTAGAAGTGTAACTTATTTTATTTTGAACGCTATATAAAACTTTTTGACCTTTGCGTAGGTAATTTTTTTCAAGGGGAGTCAAGTTGAAATGCCGTAGACAAAGGTTGAGATGAAATTTAAAATTCTTAATAACGGCCCATCCCCCAAATAACCGCCCATGGGCGGTTTTTCGAGTGGGCGTACTCTCAGCAAAATCCGGTATGACTTTCTTTTGTCTATTCGACCTCCACGAAAAGAGGTGTTTCACCTATGGAGTTATTGAGTTTAAATAAAGATTAATAATAATAATAATAATAATTATCACTGGTACCATATTTCATAAAGTTTGATGCAGTGCTTCCGGACATTCACCCTAAAAACAAAAGTTCATCATGTAAATGCAAATTGGCAATTAATTTAATTTATTGGATCATATCACAAAACAAATCGACGTGCATATGTATGACATAGGTCAATGTCCTTGTACCAACTTTGAATAAAATCGGTTGAGATATGCCTGAGTTATGGCTCAGTACATGAAAAAATCGTAATAAAATGGTCGCACAGCAGCCATATTGGATTGTATCACAAAACAAATTGACGTGCATATCTATGACATTGGTCAATGTCCTTGTACCAACTTTGAATAAAATGGGTTGAAACCTGTCTGACTTTAATGGCTCAGTACATGAAAAAATCGTAATAAAATGGCCGCCTGGCAGCCATATTGGATCGTATCACAAAACAAATTGACTTGCACATGTACGACATAGGTCAATGTCCTTGTACCAACTTTGAATAAAATCGGTTGAGATATGCCTGAGTTATGGCTTTGTACATGAAAAAATCGTAACAAAATGGCCGCACGGCAGCCATATTGGATCGTATCACAAAACAAATTAACGTGCATATCTATGATATTGGTCAATGTCCTTGTACCAACTTTGAATAAAATCGGTTGAAACATGTCTGAGTTATGGCTCCGTACATGAAAAAATCATAATAACATGGCCGCCTGGCAGCCATATTGGATCGTATCACAAAACAAATTGACGCGCACATGTACGACATAGGTCAATGTCCTTGTACCAACTTTGAATAAAATCGGTTGAGATATGCCCGAGTTATGGCTTTGTACATGAAAAAATCGTAACAAAATGGCCACACGGCAGCCATATTGGATCGTATCACAAAACAAATTAACGTGCATATCTATGATATTGGTCAATGTCCTTGTACCAACTTTGAATAAAATCGGTTGAAACATGTCTGAGTTATGGCTCTGTACATGAAAAATCGTAATAAAATGGCCGCCTGGCGGCCATATTGGATCGTACCACAAAACAAATCGACATGCATATGTATGACATATGAAGTAATCCTTGTATCAAGTTTGAATGAAATCGCTCCTGGCATCTCTGAGATATCTGCGTGAACGGACGGACACACGGACGCACGCACGCACGCACGCACGCACAGACGCACGGACATGACCAAACCTATAAGTCCCCCCAGACGGTGTCCGTGGGGACTAACAAACCTGGCTGAGATCAACAAGAGGAACATGCATACCAAGCTCAAAAGCAACCAGACAAGTGATCTATGAGAAGAATGTTTTTTAACCGAAACAAGTCAAAATTGCCTCAAAAATATAAATATGCAAATCTCACCAGAATTTAAAGAAAACCTGATTAAGGTCACCCTGAGGAGAATGCATACAAGTTTTAAAGCAATAACACTAGCGGTTTCAGAGAATATTTTTAGATCAAAACCAGGGCACATTGCTCTAAATATATTCAAAAAAGAAAATGTCATCAAAATTAACCCTGATTGAGGTCAGCGTGTGGAATATGCTTACCAAATTTCCAAACAATCTGATAAGCAGATTGCTAAAAATTGAAAAAAAAATATCCAAAAAAAATACAAGCATGACTTACAGTTATACAGTTTTAGCAATATATAATTTGCAGAATTTTTCCTTTTTCCTCATTTGTATATTTTGACACTGACATGTTCATTTGAACAAATTCACATCTCCACCCCATGTTGCATATGTACACAAAATACTAAGATAATAGGTGCTGCACTTTGGGAGTTTTTGATCTGGATGGGCATACATACACACACATACAAGCAAGCAAATGAGATGTAAATGAAACTGATTTACCTTACACCATAAGCTCTCTTTGGTATTTATACATTTACCAATGGAGAGCTAAAATGAGACATTACTCCCTAAGAAATTGATAATTAAAAAACTAAATGTAATCATCAATTGGAAGAGGTGATGTTTTTTCTTTTCTTAGAAACTGCATCTCACTGAAGAAACCATGTGCAGAGTTGTCTAAGAGAAAGGTAGTTTTAAAACAGATCTGGGAAAATTAATCCTAAAATCGTTATATGACAATATTATCGTTTCAAGACATCTCACGGAGGATATCCTTATTAGTTTATAAAGAAACTATAGTTAGAAAAAGTCAGTTGAGTGGTTATGCAGACATTTAGATCATAATAAGATTTGGTGCAAAAACGTTACACTTATAATGCAAAATTGCCATATTGAGAGGAAGCAATATACACTCTACTGAGAAATATAAACTCTACAAATTTGAAGGCTATACTACAAGCAGAACTGTCTTATATTTAATTAAACAGTATAATGAGATGTTTGTTTAAATTTATCATCATCACCTTTTCAATTCTAAATGACAACCTTGCTCAGATTACTCACAAGTAAATTTTGATAGATATCATAAGAGTGATTCTAGAGGGGGGATGTTTTATCAAAAAGGAGGGTAAAACTGCGACAGTTTGAAAGACCAAACACAATTATTCACTCACACATAAATTGGTTCATAGATATGTAATTTGCTCGTACATGGATCATAGAGAGTTTTTAAGTTTTTGATACGATGAAAAGACATATGTTTCATTATATGTTGTAGCAATGTAAATCTATACAATTACAGAGTATCTTCAAAACTAAATATTTAATTCCAATATTTAAACAATTTTCACACTGTCACAACACAAAATTATTTTGGGACAAGCATATCAATTTTTTAAAATTTCCAAATTCAGATCTGTCACGCAAAAGGCAAATATAAAAAAAATGTTCCTGTGCTTTGTTAGAAGAAGCTCCAAACACAAAATAGTTTGTAACAGAACAACAACAAATGACATGTTCAGGATGAACCTGCAAATAAACTCTTGTAATGAATTGGTATGTGTTGTTGACTAAAGAGCAACCACACTGAACTTATTGAACTTACTATATTAGGTAAAATCAATATCTCTTCACCATCTTCTGGTTCAATGATGTCTTGTAAGACTTTAACTGGTCCAAGACCCCCACCATCACCTGAGAAATGTTATGGAAAACAAACACTGGAATTAACATAAAAATTTTGAAAGATATCAATACCACTTTTCAACATTTTGAACTGAATCATACTCTGCATAATCAACAATTCAGGAAATTTTAGCTGCTGAATGTGTTTCTAAGTAATCATAGCATGAATGCTATACCGGTATATGATTAAAGATATTTAATATTTATTGTTTACTTATTTGTTTAGTTAGTTATTTAGTCATTATTACAGAAATATGAACTGTCTGATTAATTGAGTGACTGACTGAATACAAAAGTTTTAAATTACATACTGAGCTCTTGCAAAAGGGTCAATGTAGGTGATAGCGTACCATGATAGATTAAAACTTAATTAAATAATTAATTAATTAGTGGTAAATGTTGAACAAATTATTGTATTTCTGTAGCACATTAAAAAGAGCTGGGGGTTAGGTATAAAATCAGGCAAGGTCATCATCAATTGAGATTTGACTTTGTTGTGATTAAATTGTTTCAGAATATATATTTTGGTGGGGAGCATGAGAACATAAAGGCTATCAAAATGTCTTTTGTAAATTATGTATTGTTTGTAACAGTAATGACA
This sequence comes from Ptychodera flava, assembly GCA_001465055.1. Taxonomy (NCBI): domain Eukaryota; kingdom Metazoa; phylum Hemichordata; class Enteropneusta; family Ptychoderidae; genus Ptychodera; species Ptychodera flava. The sequence continues at coordinate 71,611 of LD363539.1, forward strand.
TTGTAAAATGATGTATAGATAGACGTATAAATAGTAATATTGAATTCCATGAACAAATCTCTCTTTTTTTACCATTTTGTTACACCTAGAAAATATGGAACACATGCATAAAGTTACTAAGTGTGCCAAATAATGACAAATTGTCAAAATATACCCATTTGCTGAATGCAGACAGATTATTTTGTTACCTCAGTTTGGAAAAATTGGATTTTTCTGATTCAGACACCAACTTGTTTGCCTGTGGCAATTGAACACTGTCACAACGTAGGGGAAAGTTGCTATCCTTATACACATGAAAGGCACTGCAAAGACAGGTATGAGGTCCAAACTTTGTGTAACAGTACGTTTATAGCCATGCATGATGAGAGATGATAGTGCATACGGAACTTGATTTTTCAGTACAGACCATAAATTTTTCACTGAATGTTGAATCTTTTCTGAATGCAAACAGAATTGAGGATGTGTACAATTGACAAGTATTCCAGTATGTTTCAGAAGTCAAAAACCAAAACTACTATATTTCATATCAAAACAAAAATCATGAAAACAGCACAAAAAGGTGCCTGTATCCCTTCTTTATTATGTTTAATCCATTGATATTCATGCAATAGATTATAACAATCAAATCACTGCCATCTACTTTAACCCTAGCCAGCGAAATGTGATGTTCATTTGGTCCAAAATTATCAAAAAAAAATTCCCAAAAGTTCATAAATATTGGCAAAATGTTGCATTTAAATTTTGGTGGGAAAAATTACAGCCTTCAAAGGGGTATGCATTCCTCAAACTGATTCCATATACATATATGCATGAAGACATTTATCAGTTGTCAATCAGCAACAAAGACAGACCATTATCTAGTTACTACAAACACCAAAATCAATTTTGTAAATCAGCACTTTCTATCAGCTGTGGGTCATAGCTGTGGTGGTGGCTGTCTGATAGGTTTTGTGTCTGTTGCAAGCTAATTGACTTCCATGATTTTACCCACTGCCAGCTCTACGATTGATTTCATTGATGAGCAACTGAATGAGTGCACAGGCAGATGGTTCCACATGATTTTCAATCAATTTGCATCCATCATTAAACCTTCTAGCATTCATTCATCAAATGTACAGTGACTTAAAATGACAAAAAGTCACCAAAAAGTCATCTGAGTATCAGTATTCTAGCGTTCTCCAGCATGACTAAGGGATATGGTAGAGCATTCATTATATAGCCTTGCCCTAAGCTGTGACCCCAAAGTTTTGACAAAAAGCAAATTTAAGCATCATAGCTGCCCAAGTTCCTTGGATGCAATGCAACGTTAAACAGTTAACATATTAAATCAGCCCTGTTTTTTCTGCCTTGCATTTTTCACTAAAAGGATAATGATTTATTTCAATTATTTGACTGGTAATGACAGGTGATGGCATTTTCAAAAGCTATTAAATTGCCAATTGTACATTAACCTTTTGTTTGGTTTAATAACATAATAAGAGTGGTAAGACTTGACTAAGATCTATGCGGCACATGCCCATGTACAGCTTGCTCAAGTGCTGTGTGCTGGTGTGCTAAATTTCATGGGCTACGGTTAACTTTCTGCAGTTTAAACTAGAAACAGATGCATTTTCAGTGCAATTTCTTTTATTGATATATATATATATATATATATATATATATATATATATATATATATATGTACACCGTATTCCTCCGATTCTAAAACCCCCTTTTCAGAACCAAAGGTGACGGAAATGACGTAGGGGTCGTATAAATGGATGTCACCCAGAAATTGAACGTCGTAGTTAATTTATGCTAATTAATGCAATGTTATGCAAAATTTATGCCAATTTTTTTACTCACGCGAGCGCTGCAGACAACTAATACTTGTGATATCGACTCAAGGCCATGCTGCATCGATAAGTATAATTCAATGGAGATCGACAAGTTTTGAAATTTAGCGTATCAGCCATACATGTACTTTTTTTTGCTAAACAATACGATAGCAATATATCTTCGTATTTCGTGTATAGATAATCACCACAATACTTCGTTGCAAAAAGTACGCTCCCTAGCAGCAGAATGAGTGAAGGGAAAGTCCCTAAAGTTCCGCTGGCTGTGATTGGTCAATTCATGCAACAGGTCAAAGGTGTCAGTGCATGAGGTCAGGGTAAAATTCTGTTCAGCACATGCATACAGTGTGATAGTGTCCGTCCAATGTTTTTTATTTATGATTTTCAATTACCGTACTCCTTAAAATAAACGATCAATTATACGTTGTGAGTTTTATTATTTTTCTCCTACGGTAGTTTCAAAATGTCTAACCGTATCTCAAAACGAAATGTGATCTTACGAACAGGCAGGATTGAACTGAATAAGTGTTGAAGCATCGGCTGGCTGAGACAAAAATTGCTACGCCAATCTGTTTTATACAATTTGATGAATTGAAGTTTTGGCAGTAAATCTTTGAAGTTTTTTTTTATTACTTGTCGATAAACGAAATGTCTCTTGATGTGCAATTCAGTCATCCATGATCAACTGTTCGGAATATGGTACGAACATGCACGTTTTTGTTCTAACTGTATATGTAGGGTCGTTTATGAAGTTGGGTATTTTTCCCTCGCAAGACTTCGAAAGCATGCATAGTCTTGAAAATACGTTACACTATCGCCTACTCATTGCCGGGACCAGTTCAGGAAAAGGACACACACAAGCAAGAAATGCCGTTTAAACAATAAATACCTTTATTACTTGAGAAAAACTATGCACAAAATTGATAAAACATTAACAAAAGAAATTCACAGAATTTTCAGTTCATGCACGGAAGAAACTTCGGATGTCGCGTTTGTCGATACAATTGCCCTCTTCATCGAAGTCAAACCCGTCGAAATCTATATCGTCATCTCCCCCCTCGTCATCAATCACAAAACCTACGGCTTCATTTGATAAGTCGTCATCGAGTACCGGAATCTCATCGGAAATAATGTTGTCTTCAGTTCTGTCGAGCGCATTCGTGATACCCGTGGAAAGGAACGATTTTTCACCACATGAAATGAGAAAATCGTACTTGATCGACATGTTCAAAAACCCGACTATCCGAATGTTCATGTTATGGTAGCCAAATGGCATCAAAATATTTGATTTGTACTTGATCAAGATGTTCAAAAATCTGCTTATTTTGACGGTAGCAAAATGACAGTGACGAAAAGATGGCATTATACCAGATCGAGATGCTCAAAAATCACACTCTTTTAATGTTCATTTAGGTAGCGAAGTCCAAGTGGAATTTTATCGCCAGGAACGATAGAACCGTTCCCGATTGATATATATATATATATATATATATATATATATATATATATATATATATATATATATATATATAAACATATATATATAAACAAAAAGGCTTAAACAACATCTACTTTATATGTATGAAGTGGTGACCTGCGATATGCGTTTACATGTACTAATTATATATGTAGGGTCTAGGTTATTACAGTAAGGAGCTGGATAGATATTACTGGGGCCATGTTTTTCACAATGGTGCTGCACAAAATAGTACACCTTCAAAAATGTTTGCAAGAAAACAAGTGCTATTCCCCAGTTTTCATGAGCAAAATAATTAAGTAACCCTCCCCTGTGTGTCACAGTACAAAATAACAATATAAAAAGTGACATACCATATTTTCTCATTGCATTTGAACTTTCAAAACTACATTCAAACCTTAACAAAATGCCACCTTTATGCAAAGCTTCAAGTACTTTAACGAAAAGAGATCACATTTCACATTATAATATGCTTAGTTTAAATCTGGCCGTCTGTTTTGCTTGCTTATCTTCGCCAAGAAGACCTGCGTAATATAGGCCACATCTTATTTGCCCCTGGTAGTTGCAAGAAAAATGATGACCCTCCCCATAGACAAACAATAAATTTCATGAGCCTATATACAAAAATGTGTTGCACAAAAATTGGGGAGTAATCCCTAAAAAACACAGGCCCTCACTCTGTAATTGCAGTCCATTAAACAAAATTGTGGAATCCTGACTCTGCCAAGGGAGATATTCGCCTGATATAGTGCCGCTGTCTTATGTATAGAATGACTATTTTTGAAACGTGTTGATGAAATAGGTGGAAATCTTTGATAGCTTATTTTAGTGGCCTGACAAAAATGGCAAAAATAGCTGCAAAGATACACAGCTGAAGATTTCATAATTTTAACATATAACATTAAGATATCGCTAAGAACATGCCAACCAAAGCTATCAGGAGAGTAGTTTTTTTGAAGATCGAATTTTTTCCAAAGATGGCCAAAAATGCCAAAAAAAACCTAAACTGCAGATTTCCTCATAATTTCAACATATCATATTAAAACAAGTCATTTTCAATGACACAGTCCCCGCCAAACATACATTTTGTCAATGTAAACGGTAAAAGTGTGGAAATATGTTTGTAAATGCACTTTCAAGTCTAGTGTAGTAGTGGGTGATAGTCACAAGTGTGTGTACACACTTTGTCAGGATACAAGCATTGAAATATGTTGAAACTGCCTTGTGCTCATTTGTGTAAATAAAATTGTAACATGGAGGATTACTTGGACAGGTAGGGTTAGCAGTGAGACTAGAGTGGACTGTAGCTGCCTAAATAGGGGATCGAAAATAATCTTGGAATTGTTTTCTTGAGCAAATGTTCATACAAATCAATACCAAGTATGACTATGTTACACAATTAACATGTTTTTTGTTGCTATGCATCATTTAAGGTCATCAGAAGCAAAGACCCCTAAAATATTCATAACAAGTCATCGTTGATGACACAGTCCCCACTTGTTAATGGGTACTTTGATTACAAGTCCTCAGAGAGGATAGATTCCTCTTCATTAATTAGGTCTGTGATAAAATACATTGATACAGATGGCGCTCACACTAAATGGCCAAGAATAAGATCCATGGTGATGAAAACATAAAACCAATGTCGGCCACCATCCGAAAGGTCATTAAATGAGTCAACTAGGAATTAATCAACAGGATGTTGCAAAACATTTTTGCATCTATCCTAACACTAACAGGTTATCAACTGTACCATATTTCATGAAGTTTGATGCAGTATTTACAACACTATTAGATCAACATCTGTATCAAGCTTCATTAAATTTGACGCTGTATTTGTGGATATATCACTCTAATTAGGAAAGTTCATTACATATTCAATTACAAATTAACGAAAATGACACTGATAAATGTCTTTTTCACTGTTAAAGCAATGTGAGCTTAACATCTGTACAAAGTTTCATGAAATTTGATGCAGTATTTCTTGACATATCAGCCTTACAAAACTTCAATAATGATACTGCTACATGACGTGAAACAAATTGAAGAGCATATGTATGAAATAGATCAATGTCCTTTTACCAACTTTGAATGATACTGGTGGAAATATGTCTGAGTTATGGCTCTGTACATGAGAAAATCGTAACAAAATCGCCGCCACGCAGTGATATTTGATCTTACAGTTTAAAAAATTAACATGTATATATATGACATAAGTCAATATCCATGTACCAACTTTGAATAAAATCAGTTGAGACTTGCCAGAGTTATGGCTCTTGCCATGAAAAACACAATAACAAAATTGCCACCATGTGGCCATATTGGACCATATTGTGAAACAAATCGACATACATTTGTATAACATAAGTCAATGTTCTTGTACTGACTTTGAATAAATTTGCTCGATACATGTCTGAGTTATGTTTCCGGACATGAAAAAATTGTAAAAAAATGGCCACACCTTGGCCATATTGGATCGTATCACAAAACAAATCAATGTGCATATGTATGACATAGGTCAATGTCCTTGTACTAAGTTTGAATAAAATCGGTGAATAAAATCGGTTGAGACGTGGCTAAGGACATGAAAAAATTGTAAAATGCCTGCCATGCAGCCATATTGGATCATATCATGAAACAAATTGACGTACATATGTATGACATTTATATATAATCCCATGGTATTTTTCTCTGTTTGACGTCATCGTATACGAATGTTTTTCGCGGAGCCGTACAACTTCGAGCCAAAGGCGAGAAGTTGTGCGGCTCCGCGAAAAACATGAGTGTACGATGACGTCAAACAGAGAAAAATTCCATGGGATTATATATTTATCACATGAACAGTCTTCTTATTTTTCTTTGATGTGGATGGATCAAAATTAATGTAACAAAGTGCATGATTTTTATCGCGATTTTGTGTTTTATTTACGCGGATTAGTTTTATTTAATGAGTAAAGCGGCCTGTCACCCAGGAGATGTGAAAATGTTTACAGGTATACTTTCATTCATAAATCCGATTAAGCCTAAATTTTGTTACACCGAATGGTATCTCCACCAATCAGACACACGGATTCGGTCACGTGCGCCTGTCAATCATTGTGTCGCGCTGGACCGATGCCAAGGCAAGTCTGCCATCGGCGGACATAGCTTTCACCGCGCTAGCGACGGATGACAATAGTATTTTGAGTTTTTTAGAATATTTACAATTATATTTTTGAAGTTAATGCAATGACACGATCGAAACAGTAGTTATCATTCTTAGAGATGCCGTGGCTTTTAAAATATCACAAGTTTACGACCTTTGCGAGCCCGCAAGATTCAGATCAATGACACACAGAGTGTAAGCTTATACGCTTATATAGTGGGCACTGCCGTCACCGGTATCCGCCGGTGGCCATCTCTGTCATCAATGTTTTCGTATTACGGACTTTGATGTTTGCTGTGACACATATATCGCCCGTAGGTACATCCCAATTTTGTTACTTGACGGGAACTCTGTTCTGTTGTGAGTGTTGTCCGAGCCAACTTTCGAAATGCATCGGATTCTACAGCGCTGCACTGCAGGTCGACAGCTTATGTCTTCACTACAGCCATAGGCTTACGCTGCAGGTTTGATTCCGATCGAGAAACAACGGAATAATCTGTGTGATGAAGGAAATTTATCGTTGTTTGTCGAATGACTTTATGCTTGTGCCTTCTATGTCGCTTTCCCGAAGATTATACGGTACTCATTTATTAAGTTGAACTTTCGTTGAGGTGTATCTTTCGGGTTTATCGCCAACCGGGATTGCCAGGTACGTCCTGCTTGGCGATCGATCGCCAGGTACGACGACGTCCACATTGAGCCTTACGACTGGAGCCGTGACGTTACTGAGCCATTAAAACGATAGACGGTATCCTCATTCGATTCTTGGGAATAGCTAAAGCTTTAGCGACTCGAAATTTCGTGGGCATGCCTTCTATGTTTCCATATCTGGATTTATCGGGTCACCTTTTTGTCAAAATGCCATGACAGCACGGCGTGTCGCGACGTGCACGTACGAACAGTACCATTGCAGGAAAAAAGTTCCGGTTGATGACATACAACAGGGGTAATATGGATTTCTTATCTGTGCTGGTGTACGTCACACAGGTGAAGATACGGGCCAGTTCATGTGATAAAGGATAATGTCCTTGTACCAACTTTGAATAAATTCGCTTGATACAGTACATGTCTGAGTTATAGTTCCAGACATAAAAAACATAGGGCCACTGTCCCTGAAGCTACTATATACATGGATACAAAATTAAGTGTTTCCTGACTGTATGAAATTATCTCACTAAGGTCATCACAGGGACCTGTATACCAAATATTAAAGCTGTCTGACCAGTGGTTTTGCTAAAACGAGTGACCTAACAATCGACAGAGCTCTGCTATGTTATGTAGAGAATAACTTTTTGTCATACATGTGTTGATAAAGAAGGTGGATATCTTTGATAGCTCATTTCAGGATGGCCTCACCAAAAATGGCAAATAGGATAAAAAAATATGTAAAACAGGAAATGGTGAACTTATATAATTCAGAACGGGAGAAAAATTTAGCAACAAACTATTGTACCGTAAGTGGACAAATTACTTAACCTGGATTGTTGGCATTGACTACACATGTATCTATTGTCAATCAAATAGAAAATAAATTTGGGCCATTGATTAAAAAACATTTGCTTGTTACACTCACCACACCATCCTTTGAAGTCAACCATGCATCTTAATCTGTGAGACTTATAAGTTTACCCCTCAAGTGTGTGTAGGCAAAAACCAAATTTAATTTTGAATCACGTAATGCAGGGAAGGACATACAATATGGTCAAAAGCAAACTAAATATCATAAAAACTGAATATAAAATGATATGGAAATGTTGTGAGACAGTCATAAGTATCTGGTGTGTGCTAAAAGACAAATGTTAAAATTGGACAGCATCATCCTGATCACAGTTTCTCTGACCATAGAGTGTAGCTCCATGCTCTGACAGGTTTGTTTCCTTCTAATTTTCTGACAGTGATACAGTGTTAGGTACAAAATATTTATAATATGCTGCTATTCACAATAGTTATTTAACATAGCTTGCATTCGTGCACAGTAGAACTCAGTTTTACATCATACATCTGAGATAAATTTCTCGTAAACTGTAAATTCTGGCTTCAGGCAGCTCAACCGTTGCAATACTAAAATGTTTTGATTATGATTAAGGGGTGACTTGCACATGTACACATATGTGCACTCTGCAGTTGATGTAATAAGAGTCAACTGCATTCAAGCAAAGTGATGTTGACAATTACATGTGTGCAAGTGCACGATTTCAAGTAGCCACGAGGAAATTCTGATGGTATTTTCGTGGAAATATAGGTAACAACAGTTTAACAAACAATCGCATCTTTTCGCATGGACCTAGTAACAGACCTTGATCCAGGGCATGAGATTTGAGGCAAGCGATCGCTCGGCTCACCTAGCGCTCGCGCAAATCAAAATCCATGTGAACGATTTTCCGCTCACGTGGCAAATTGGACAGGACTGCGACATGTTCACAGAATGAATGCACTGCAAAAAAAACTGGCATCTGAGCACTGTTCATCATCTGAATGACAGGCTACAGCCATCAGCTTCTTTTTTGTAAAAATTAATTAAATTGTGGCAAACATATGATCAAGAGAAACAAAGGCCATGCGTACGTGTGCGTACACGGTCCCTACAAGGGATCGCCGTGGCCGTGGCTAGTAAAACTCATCAAATTGTGTTGGTTTATATGCGATGTCTGTACAGTGTACACAACCACCACTATTGAACATAAGCATGGCATCTGTCTGGAGCGGGCGCTCCCATAGATCATACAGGCAATTCATTCAACACGAATTATCATTATTTTGAGATTGTCCCTCATTTGTTCGTATACTCATTTTCTTGAAAATTGTTTGGCTGACCGCATAATTAGGAAGAACTGTATTCTCGATGAATTAAGAGCACAGAGATTTCGACAAGAATTGAATATGCAGTTTGGAGAAATACCGGTATTTGAAGATGTTGATGCGTACAGCACGATTGCGGCGCTCATAAGTGCGTACTATGAAAATCTCATCGGAAGTACGGCGTGCAGTTTCTCCGCCAAAAACAGCTGATTTTGAATTCAAAACTTGCATTGATCTTCGTTTTCGAGCACACCCACCTCGCCTAGGTACACGATGTGCTCAGCCGCGCTTGTATACTTACGCAAAGCCTTCTTTTCTCTCTCTATACGAACGCATCCCTCGCGAGGGAAGCGTTCGTATCCGCTGCCATTGTAAATCTCATTCAACCCATGAGCACTCGAGCGAAAACCAGCCTTGAAAACAAAAGAGCATCGCGATATCGAACTTCAAAAGTAGATGTTCGTTCTGAGAGGAGTGCAACAAGAGAAAATTGTGAAGTATGTAAAACTTCTGAAGAGATAAAAAGAAAACATTATTTTGTCAACAGAAAATGATCATCGTAGATTGTAAATAGCTAAGAGGTGGTTAGAAATAATGTTAATTACAGATTGCTACATCGATGGTGTTATATTAGAGAACAGTAAGTTGTCTGTATGTTGTGACTTGTCCAGTGATCAGGACTGTATTGCTGATAACGGTTCTTACTATTATAATACTTACCTTAAGTTCCTATAACAAACAAATATAACAAAAACAAAAAATAAGAAAAAACCTAAAAATAGATATTTTCAAGTACAATGCACAAGACACAATTAACGATTTCATAATTCATTTTATTTGCTTCACTGTCCCTATGCATTTCAGGGGAGTAGTTTTATCACTTTCGTAACACTCCCGCAGATAATTTTCAGCTCACCAGCACTTTATAAATCTCATGCCCTGGTGATTGTGCTGAATGCAATCTCAATCATGTACGATCATGCCATGTCGGATCATGCCATGAGTCGATCAACATATAAGCACACACTGTCTTTAGTGATCTAAGTCAACAATGATGTCAAAATCAACACACAACTGACGAAATTACCCAAAATAAGCAACAGAAAATGCAAAAGTTATCGTTGTGTCGAGAGGATGGCATATCTTCAACTCCTGAATGATGTAAAAGAGTAATATGCACATGCGCGTGGCCTCGCTCTGGACCCAGTTCCATACTACATGTACTACGGGCCGGTGGATTGCCTTCCTCGGTAGGACTTACAGGTTTGCCGGCAACAAAATCAATATTCGCCGGCACCGGGTGAGTACCCTATATGGAGGCCATAATTCTTCAGTCGATCGAACAAGCCTTTCGCACCAAAAAATACGCAACAGTGACAAAAGTACCATCACTGTCAACTTCATATCCACGAGACATCATCAAATACACACTAAAAAGTTTAAATCATAAAAAATCGCACCAGACTGAGAAACAAAATGGCGTCCATTTTGTATCCGTTGTCCTTGAAAACCAAGGCTAACTTATTATATGCGCATGCGCATACTAATACGGCTAGTTTTCAATCGGGTTCAAACCCACAACATACGGCATCAGTCGCCTAGCGGAGAGGCCACAGAGAGAACCGCTCAGCTAAATCTCCACTCCCAAAAAAGAGTGGTTCAATAGCCGGCTAAGTTGTGACATGTTTCTGACTGAAACCGCTCCACACATTGTATAGTTCATGAAGCACTCACAGAGGCACGCTCACTTTCACACATCGCACATACAAACTTTATTGAAGCGAAGCAACGAATACATCACTTTAACACTTTCACCGCGGGAGGGCGCATTCTGCGCCAACGGCCAGACTGCGGGAGGCGCGTAAACGTGCCAAGAACGTACGCGTTTATATACGCTCGATATACGTTGGCTTTGTCTGATATATATCATGTTTGTTGACTATTTCCTCAAGCCTAGCTTAGCGTACGAGGTAGCGGTCAAACCTAAATGAGCATGCGCGCAAAATTTGTAAACAAACGCCGCCATACTTGGTCATTTCTCCGCCGTAATTTGTAAGGATCGTGTGATCAGTTGTTGTTTTTCTATCAGAAGGTATTTAAAAATGGCGACGCGGGCACAGTTTAACATTGACTAAGCCCTTGAGCATGTTTTTCTAGACAGTGATAGTGGAATTGTCAGTGACCGTGAAACTGAACTCGACGGAGATAGCGGAAGTCAAATTTCAAATTACAACTCTGATACCGAACTTGAATACGTTCCCGAACCAGTTGATCAAAGACAGAGATTGCAAGCATGATAGGAAGGTAGGCCAGCTGAGCATGCTGAGAGAAAAGTGCGACAAAGGGTCGGTGACCGATGTCACAAACGTTGATGGGGTATCCTGTGGATGTTTACGACATCAATCTATCAATGACAATTACACATAGGACTAGCTACCAGTATATAAGCTTCTATATAATACAGCTCTCTTTTGAATGTCAGATGATACCTTTTGTTCGAAGATGAACTTGTAATAAATATGCATATTAAGGGACGATTCAGAATTTACTTCCAGGGGGAGGGTGGAGGATTTTCTATTTTCTCAGTGATTTTTTTCCATGCCCCC
>LD363539.1:85503-103884 GCA_001465055.1 Ptychodera flava
TCTTGGGAAAAATGGGTGGCCCCCCCTGAAAATCCTCCATCCCCCCTGGAAGTAAATTCTGAATCGTCCCTAACCTCATTTATGTGGAATATTTTTTAAAGTATGTGTTCCTCCTACTGAATTTGAGTTAATAAAACGTAAGTAGTAATTTTTAAAGTATTACACTGAAAAATATACATTTATATAATGAAATAACAACAAAATTTAACATTTTTTGAATTTTATTTGTAAAATCCAATATGGCTGCCATGATCACGTGACCTCCTAGGTGTGTCACATGATTTTTTTTTTAATTTTTACGATGCTCTGTCATTTTGCAATACTCACTGAAAAAATTGTCCCGAATACTCTTATAATTACAAAGATACAGCTCATGCATGTAGATCAATATTTATAAGGCCATATATCGATAGAAAACTACGCACAGGAAAGCATGTATAAAAATTAATTACGCAGTGAAAGTGTTAACTGGGCGAACGATAACCTCGGGGACAATTCTGTCCACCAGCAGAGCTACCAACCCAGGGTAGAAAATACGGCTAGTTTTCAATCGGGTTCAAATCCACAACATACAGCGTCAGTCGCCTAGCGGAGAGGCCATAGAGAGAACCGCTCGGCTAAATCTCCACTCCCAAAAAAAGAGTGGTTCAATAGCCGGCTAAGTTGTTACATTTTTCTGACTGAAACCGCTCCACACATTGTAGAGTTCATGAAGCACTCACACACGCACGCTCACTTTCACACATCGCACATGCAAACTTTATTGAAGCAAAGCAACGAATACATCGCTTTAACTGGGCGAACGATAACCTTGGGGACAATTCTGTCCACCAGCAGAGCTACCAAGCATAGCCTAACCTAGTGGTTGCCTTTCTCGGTAAGATTGATACATCTGCCGCCAATAACAAATTTGCCAGTACCCGTTGATTATCGCCTACGGACGTCATCATTGTTCAGTCGATCGAAGGCACCTTTCGAACCAAAAAATACATGACGTTGGCAAAAGTACCATCACTGTCAACTATACATTTATGAAACATATTCAAATACACACTGAAACGTTTACAATGTAAAAAATCAGACTAGTCCGAGAAACAAGATGGCGTCTATTTCTATTTTTCAACTCTCATTCTTGTCTTTCAATTGTGCGCATGTGCAGACGGTAAAGTTAGCAAAATCGACTGATTATAAAGTAAAAATGGATAAAAGTATTATTTAAAAATAATACAAGGCATACATCATCACAATTTTAACATTTCTGACCATTTACTTTATCTGTAGGAACCTCTATCCCAAATATTAAAGCTGTTAGATGAGCGATTTTGAAGAAATAAATTTTTGAACAAAAATGACAAATAAATTCCTTAAAAATACAGATTTGCACATTTCATCACAATTTGAACAAATCCAAGTTGGGTTATCCCTAGGGACCTGTATACCAAATATCAAAGCTATCTGACCAGGGGTTATGAAGAAGGAGATTTTTTTACCAAAAACGCCTTTTTTGAGCTAATTTGCATATTTTAACAACATATCAAAAATGAAAAACAATGGTTTCTCAAAATCATATTTTTCATCTACACAACAAAAATCAAATCAGTTAGTACTGGGGTTCTCAAGATATTTGAGTGGACAGATGCCTCACAAACAGACACATATACATACATACATACATACAGACATACAGACTGACGACGGAGGCCGCACGGATACCTATCCCAATAGCTTCTATAGACTATAGTCTATAGTACCTAAAAACGTAACAAAATGGCCACACGGCGCCCATATTGGATTGTATCACAAAACAAGTCAATGTGCATATATATGACACAGGTCAATATCCTTGTACCAACTTTGAATAAAATTGGTAGAGATATGCCTGAGTTATGGCTCTGTACATCAAAAAAATCTAAATAAAATGGCCGCACAGCAGCCATATCGGATCGTATTACAAAACAGATTAATGTGCATATCTATGAAATTGGTCAATGTCCTTGTACCAACTTTGAATAAAATCAGTTGAAAGAAGTAAGAGTTATGGCTCTGCACATAAAAAAATCGTTATAAAACGGGCGCCTGGTGGCAATATTGGATTGTATCACAAAAAAAATCAACGTGCATATGTATGGCATAGGTCAATCTCCTTGTAACAACTTTAAATGAAAATGGTTGAGATATGCCTGAGTTATGGCTCTGTGCATGAAAAAATCACAACAAAATGGCCACATGGCAGCCATATTTGCTCATATCACAAAACAAATTAGTGTGCATATCTATGTCATTGGTCAATGTCCTTGTACCAACTTTGAATAAAATCGGTTGAAACATGTCTGAGTTATGGCTCTGTACATGAAAAAATCGTAATAAAATGGCCGCCTGGCGGCCATATTGGATCGTATCACAAAACAAATCAATGTGCATATCTATGACATAGGTAAATGTCCTTGTACAAATTTTTAATAAAATCGGTTGAAACATGTCTGAGTTATGGCTCTGTACATGAAAAAATTGTAACAAAATGGCCGCACGGCAGCCATATAGGATTGTATCACAAAACAAATTGACATGCATATCTATGACATTGGTCAATGTCCTTGTACCAGCTTTGAATAAAATCAGTAGCAAAATGTCTGAGTTATGGCTCCGTACATGAAAAATTCATAATAAAATAGCCGCCTGGCGGATATTATTATTGGATATTATCACAAAACAAATGGACGTGCATGTGTATAACATATGAAGTAATCCTTGTATCTAGTTTGAATTAAATTGCTCCGGGCAGATCTGAGATATATGCATGAACGGACGGACGGCCGCACGGATGGATGCACACATGCACAGACGCATGCACGGGCATGACCTAACCTATAAGTCCCCTGGACGGTGTCTATGGGAACTAAAAATAAACACTTAAAAGTATCCCAACAAAGGTTACTCATTTTAATAGGAATTGTGAAAAGTACCTATGAAACATATATCAACTTAATCTGACCTACGAATCCAGTGTTTTGGCAATTTTATGGACTTTGCCTTTGATAGCCATTTGCATATTTTTGAAAGTAGCATGTTTGACAAAAGCATGTTTAATCAAAAAATTCACAACGCCATCCTGGTTGTACCTGCACACCTAATACAAAAAACGTGGGTGCTGGGATTCTGGCAAAGATACAGACAGACATACATACATACATAGAGACATATATATATACCGGTCTACGGTACACACGTAGACAGACATCAGGGGTTCACTAAGTTTTGAAGTAGGGGGTCAAAATAAAAAGAAGGTGACTTGCAGCTGCATAGCAGTTTGTGTGACAGTATAGCAGACATCGGGGTGGGGGCCTTGAAAATCAGCTAAAATTTCACTTCTTACAACTCAAATCCACTTGAAAATTCTAGTGTTTTCGGATGTACTGTCAGCAGTTTTTTCCAGGACAATTTGTGTTCATGTCATAAATTCCATTTTTCTGGGAGATTATGTATGATAAATCATAATTAAAGATGATAACATGTGGTCATGCTGACTCTATGTTGAACATCAAAAACTATAATCTAGAAATAATTTGGCATTATTACTCAGTAAAGTGAGGAGCTTGATGCAAGGTAGGAAAATTGGTATGGTGAGCTCTGCTTTTAGGGGGTAAACTGTAATAATTCATTATTATTCTAGGCAAGGGGAAAAGGCATTCCCTCTCTATTGATATGTTGGCATCCCCAAGTAATTTGTCTAGGGGACCAGCCCCTCATGAAATGGTGCCATTCTTACCTTACAGATACAAGAAGAGCACATGAACTGGTGAAATCCCCCCTTAAATTTTCCGGTAAAGGGGAAAAACCCCTAGTGATGCAACCCATGCCAGTGCAGTGGGTGAAACACTGTTCTATTTTAAACACAGAAAACAATTGTACTATGTTCTGCTTAAAATTAAGAACCCTGCTGTTGGGTATAAAAATTGGGAAATGAAGGACCTTAATACCACTGGAAATGTAAAAATTATAATTTCTTTATCAATAATATTGACCATATTTTGCGAATAGAAACCAACATTCTCAAGGTTATTTGACTATATGGATATGCAAAGTAAGAAGAACCTTGATATGGGAAATGCAAATTTGTGCATTCAGAAGCTCACATATGGATTTAATCTGATGATCGTTTTTGTAATGAGTTCAAATCAGAGGTCTGCTCGTATTTTGAACCGATCTTGGCGAGGTTCTTATGGCACGGATAAACCAAAAAACAGTAAATATCATACCTCCCCAAACGCCGTGTACATATATAGGCAAAACACTAGTGAGTTAATAGCAAGTTTTAAACATGGCGGCCACCATGGAGCTAGAAACGGAAGGAGTCACAACGCCTTTATGATGTTACGTATATTTTTTATGATACATACGGCACTTTACTTAACGGAATACAATTAAAATAAATTAAACTTAAGGTGAACTACTACGAATTACGTCAAAATTAGGTTGTGGTGTCATTTTCTTGAAACTTTGCAAAAATATTCTTGGAAGTTGTGCAAGTGCAAAAATGAAATAAAAAATGGGGGTCACCATGCTCGTTTCCATGGAAACGGACGTTAAAATGGCGTCGTTAGAAATCAATAAAAATGATATAATTCACTTACACTTAAGAAAGCAATTACAAAACGCTTAGCAAATGAGTTAATTTTAATAAATACCAAGACTTAAGATCCATATCTATCAAATGTATAGTTTTCATGATGTTTGTAAAGAAATTTTGACATAAGTATTGATTACAAAATGACGATATCGAAATTATATCACTACATAATTTCTTTCTTCCTGTCGCTTTGAATGGTGTCATTTTGACCAAACTTGGTGAATAAAATCCTGACGTAATACCATTTAGTTTACACTTTTAATAAAAGGGTGTCACCACGCTACTTTTTACAATATCTCCAGGTGAATGGGTAATATGCGTCATGTAAATGGGAGAGAAATGTTAATTTTTCGCTCGTATTGAATAAAAAGCAGCTTCCTAGGGGGTCAAAATATGACAAGGTTATAGGTCACATGTATTTCTAAGAGACTGGCTCAAAAAATTAGGTAAAAGCGCAATTTCAACAATGACAGGTGATGTTAAATACACGCACTACAAAATAACCCATTTGCGGCAGGCTGGAGTTAAATCTGCGCAGAAACGTTTTAAAGCGCGTGCGCATCCGAATTCGTCACACTTTACCTTAAATACCTGACGTGCGCATACATTCAGAATTTTCAGACACTTCCTTGGTAATATCTGGATAAAGCCACAGTGTGATTTCAAGCCAGTGAACATGGTGGAAGTGCATGTCGGTAGTAACTGAACGCATATTGGCACAGTTCAAACATGAGTTCGATCTCCCATCGACTCTGTGGTATGTTCATGGTTCTCCTAAAGCAAACAGCACATTGCCGGCAAAGTAACGCTTTTGGGACGTCACAAGAGCAATTTTTTTAACAGTCTGTGAGCAGTTGAGTGATTCAGTGATTTTGGCTTAAAAGTAGTTTTTTCATATGCTATTCGACTTTAGATGGCATGTCGCCGGTTTTGTCTGTGGACCTAGTAATAGCAGGCCTGTGGAGGGTGTGCCATAAAACGCTAGGAACATAAAGCATCAGAGGCATAATAAATAGCTATTTCTATTATACTGGTACAGCATAAATTTGTTTTCAGTCACATTTATCTATAGACTTAGCATCTTATTCGCGGTAAAAATCCAATTTAAAAGAAAGACAAGTCATAGAGAACAACTGAAATTACTTTGAAAAATGCAGAACTACCGATAGGATGTGACTTGATGTGGTTTGGTGGAGAATGGTATGCACTAGCAGCTCACATATGGATTTAGTTGCTTGTCTATGAAATGCTCCATAGCTGTGGGCGGCATAAGAGACCTATTAGAAAACTACAATAGCTATACACCAACAGCTATTTTTCTATATATTTATGTTAGGAAAAAAAAGTCATCATTGATGACACAGTCCCTACTAGTTAATGGGTACTTTAATTAGAAGTCCTTGGAAAGAATAGAGTTCTGTTCATTAAATAGGTCTGTGATTAACAAGTCATCGTTGATGACACAGTCCCCACTTGTTAAAGGGTACCTTGATTACCGGTCCTCAGAGAGGATAGAGTCCTCTTCATTAGGTCTGTGATAAAAATACTTTTGAATAAATTTGCTTGATACATGTCTGAGTTATGGTTCAGGACATCAAAATATCATAATAAATGGCCACACGGCGGTCATATTGGATTGCATCACAAAACAAATTAACGTGCATATGTATGACATTGGTCAATCTCCTTGTACCAACTTTGAATAAATTCGCTTGATACATGTCTGAGTTATGGTTCCGGACATGAAAAAACGTCACAAAATGGCCACATGGCAGCCATATTTGATTGTATCACAAAACAAATCAATGTGCATGTGTATGACATAGGTCAATGTCCTTGTACCGACTTTGAATAAAATCGGTTGAGATATTCCTGAGTTATGGCTCTGTGCATGAAAAAATCATAACAAAATGGCCGCACTGTGGCATATCATAAAACAAATTGATGTGCATAGCTATGACATTGGTCAATGTCCTTGTACCAACTTTGAATAAAGTCGTTTGAATGATGCCTGAGTAATGGCTCTGTACATGAAAAAAATCAAAATAAAATGGCCCCCCGGCAGCCATATTGGATCTTATCACAAAACAAATTGACATGCATATGTATGACATAGGTCAATGTCCTTGTACCAAGTTTGAATAAAATCAGTTGAGATGTCTGAGTTATGGCTCCGTACATGAAAAAATCGTAACAAAATGGCCGCCTGGCAGCCATATTGGATCGTATCACGAAACAAATTGACTAGCATCTGGCAAAAGACCACTAATTAATTTCCCATAGGCCACCACAGTAGCGTTGAGCTCGATTTTCCTATTTTAAAACATTCAGTGGCACGAATCCTCTTAACAGCTGTTAGGTCAATGTCAGCTTGACTACTGATTAATTTTTCGTGTGAGCAAGTTCACAGAAATTTTGTTATGATTTCTATTAGCCCTGGAACTCCTCATATAACCACCAAATGCTTCAGCCATTATTCACAACAGTCTGCATTTTGACTCAGGCAGAAAAATATCTTTACAAAAATTCTTGATGTTAAAGTTTAAACTGAACAAGCATCCATACATATATCAAAACTTCAAGGTCTGCACTATTTTTCTTCCGAACTACCTTCGTGGGTAACGAACCCGGAAGTGAATTAGTGGGCTTGTGCCAATATAGTGAACCTTAAATCGACAAAAGTGCACAATTTTAACACCAATGAAAGTACTGGTGAAAATGACTCAAATACTAAAATAAAAGAAAATTTAACCTTACACTTCAATTGCTACACCTGCCTCAAGACATACATTCATCAGCCCTATGGTAGCAATTTGCGTCACCTCTGTACCAAGCCATTTGACACCATATGACATAAAAACACATTCCTGGCAAACAAATTTTGTGTCCCAAACACTCATATCAGAATACTTTTACAATTGCTTAGTTGTGTTCTTCCCATAAAAGATAATTATTTCACAAATAGAATCCCTCCCCGACATTACAGGGGAGAGGCCTATTTTCATCGACTTTATACGGAAATTTAGAATAATAAATTTCTCTGTAGAAAACCGCTATGGATGGATTTGCACGAATTTTTTATATAAAAGCAAGAAAATGTATGTCTAAACAATAAAAGTACTGGTTTGACAAAGAAGTTGAATTAGGAGAGAAATTGACAAAAAGCTATGCAATACCCCTATTCCTGACTGAGTCCAATATGGCCACCAGCATGGATTAAAGCCCCCACTCAATTATCAGATTTATCTAATATAAATATTATTTACTTGATAAAATATTCAATGGAAAACAAAAGAATGACAAACTGTTAATGAGCTGTTGACCCATTCGCTAATGCGAGAACCTGGGATTGAGAAGGGCGCCTTTAAGGCCACCCCCCCCCCCCCAAAGTATATCAAAATTAGTGTCTGAGGTGGTTTCCACATACCTTTCTATTTCCAAGTAATGTTCAGAGTGATAGAAAGTGCAAAAGATTGTTATTTTTCAGCATAGGACATCATATGTACTGAAATATGTCCCCTATAGGGCTTGTTTTGTTCCGTCAATTAGGCACAAGACCACTAATTAATTTCCCATAGGCCACCACAGTAGCGTTGAGCTCGATTTTCCTATTTTAAAACATTTAGCGGCACGAATCCTCTTAACAGCTGTTAGGTCAATGTCAGCTTGACTACTGATTAATTTTTCGTGTGGGCAAGTCCACGGAAATTTTGAGATGGCGATGCAAATAGCGCCCTCAGTGGTGTTTTTGACAAAATTCAGGCTTATTATTATGATTTCTATTAGCCCTAGAACTCCTCATATTACCAACAAATGCTTCAGCCATTATTCACAACAGTCTGCATTTTGACTCAGGCAGAAAAATATCTTTACAAAAATTCTTGATGTTAAAGTTCAAACTAAACAAGCATCCATACAGATTTCAAAACTTCAAGGTCTGCACTATTTTTCTTCCAAACTATCTTCGTGGGTAACGAACCCGGAGGTGAATTAGTGGGCTTGTGCCATCTGTATGACATATGAAGTAATCCTTGTACCAAGTTTGAATGAAATCGCTCTGGGCATCTCTGAGATATCTGCGTGAACAAACGGGCGGACGGACGCACACACAGACGGATGCACACACGCACGGACGGACATGACCAAACCTATAAGTCCCCCCAGACGGTGTCCATGGGAACTAAAAATACTGCGATACACTTGGGGCTTAATGGCCGAGAATGATCGAGTTCTATGGTGGTGAAAACATAAAACCGATGTAGGCCGCCATCCTAATTACAAAAGGTCATTTAATGAGTCAATTAGAAATTAATCGACAGGACAGTTGACAAACACTTTTGCGTTCTATCATAATTAACACTGACAGATTATCACATGTACCATACGTTTGATGCAGTGCTTCTGGATATTCAGCATAAAAACAAAAATTCATCATGTAAATGCAAATAAGAAATTAATTTAAACGATACTGCTAACTGTCGTTTGACATCTGTGCCAAGTCTCATCAAATTTTATGCTATATTTGTGGACATATCACTCTAATTAGGAAAGTTCATTGTACATATGCAATTACAAATTAAGTACCACACTGTTAAAGCAATGTGAGCTGAACATCTGTACAAAGTTTCATGACATTTGATGCAGTATATTCTTGACATATCAGCCTAATTACGAAAATTCAATGATTGACTTGATGCTGCTACATGTTGTGAATCAAACTAATGTGCATATGGATGACATAGGTCAATGTCCTCATACCAACTTTAAATGATATTGGCTCTGTACATGAAGAATTGTAACAAAATGGCCGCCTGGAGGCCATATTGAATCATATCATGAAACAAATTGACATACATATGAATGACAATAGTCAATGTCCATGTACCAACTTTGAATAAAATCAGTCAATACATACATGTCTGAGTTATGGTTCGGGACATGAAGAAATCATAACAAAAAGGGTGCCAAGCGACCATATTGAATCGTATTGTGGTACAAATTGACGTGCATATGACAAAGGTTGATGTCTTTGTAAAAACTTCAAATAAAATCGGTTGAGATGTGCCTGAGTTATGGCTCCGTAAAGGAAAAAATCATAACAAAATGGCTGCCATGCAGCCATTGAATCGTATCAAGAAACAAATTCACATGCATACATGTATGTATGACAAAGGTTGATGTCCTTGTACCAACTTACGGTTTTGATGTGCCTGAGTTATGGCTCCGTACATGAACCAGATATGAACTGAAAATGCTCACGTGTTTTATTATATGTTGCAGTTATTTGTAAATTTGAACCTTTGCTACATGTTTGCAACTTCATTGAAAGTGTTATGATCAACATAATGAATAATATTCACCTCAGATTACTTTTAAATCGAAGTATATATCCCCAATCAGGAAAGTTTATTAAAATATGCAAATTAGGAATTGACTGAAATATTCTCATTAAAAATGTAAATTATGAATTGGCTGAAGTAAAAATGTTAAATGACTTTCAATAATGTCTTATCATAGTATCTTTAATGTACAAAGCAGTTCGTCAACTTTGGTCTAGTCAAGACAGATAAATATCCTCAATTAGGAAAATTTATTAAATTTGCAAATACGGAATCGGCAAAAGTAAAAATGCTTAATGACTTTTAATACTGTATCATAGTGTCTTTAATGTACATAGCAAGTTTTGTCAAATTTGGTCTAGTCAATACAGATAAATATCCCTAATTAGGAAAGTTCATTATATATGCAAATTAGGAATTGGCTGAAGTAAACGATGACTTTTAATAATGTTGTTTTATAGTATCTTCAATATATGTTGCAAGATTCATCAACTTCGGTCGAATCAATTCAGATATATATCCCTAATTAGTGAAGTTCATTAAATATGTAAATAAGTATTTGGCTGGAGTAAAACTGCTTAATGACTTTTCAACAATATTATATCTTAGTATTTTCAATGTACACAGCAAGTTTCATCAACTTTGGTAAAGTCCATTCAGATTTATATATCTAATTAGAAAAGTTTATTAAATATGCAAATAAGTATTTAGCTGAAGTAAAACTGCTTAATGACTTTCAACAATGTTATATCATAGTATTTTCAATGTACATAGCAAGTTTCATCAATTTTGGCAAAGTTCATTCAGATTTATTTATCTAATTAGGAAAGTTTATTAAATATGCAAATAAATATTTGGCTGAAGTAAAAATACTCAATGAATTTCAACAATGTTATATCATAGTATCTTTAATGTACATAGCAAGTTTCATCAATTTTGGTCAAGTCAATTCAAATAAATATCCTGAATTCCAAAAGTTCATTAAATATGCAAATTAAGAGTTAGATGAAGTAAGAATGCTTAATAACTTTCAATAATGTTAAATCATAGTATCTTCAATATACATACCGAGTTTTGTCAATTTTGATCAAGTCAAATCAGATATATATCCCTAATTGTGAAAGTTCATTAAATATACAAATTATCCATTATCTTTTATGTCACCCCTTAATATCTTTCACAGCTGATATATCTTGGTGTGATCAACATTTGTAGCAAATCTCATCAAATTTTGTGCAATCGTTGTCAACATATATCCGTTTTAACTAAAATCATTAATTATGCAAATGAGCAAAAAGTAAGCAAGCCACACCCACCAAAAACTAATCAGTTCTTGCCATTTGCAAACTGAATATATGTACCAGATTTGATTCCAGATTTTTGAGATATTGAGCACACAGACAGACAGACAGACAGACACAAAGACAGACACACAGACTCACAGACATCGCTGCGACATATGCTCATGTGTGTCAACACGTGAGCAAAAAATGACAAAGCCATATCAAAATGGCCGCCAAGCAGCCATATTGAATCGTATAGTGAAACAATTTGACATGCATATGTATGACAAAGGTTGATATCCTTCTACCAACTTACAATAAAATCAGTTGATATGTGCCAGAGTTATGGCGCCGTACATAAAAAAGTAACAATGCGGCCATATTGAATCGTATCATGAAACAAATTGATGTGCATATGTATGACAATGGTTGATGTCCTTGTACCAACTTAGAATGAAATCAGTTGAGATGTGCCTGAGTTATGGCTCCTTACATGAAGAAATTGCAACAAAATAACCGCATATGGCCGCCATATTGGATCGTATCACAAAATAAATTTACATGCAGATGTATGACATAATGAGTAATCCTTGTACCGAGTTTGAATGAAATAGCTTCAGGCATCTCTGAGATATCTGTGTGAACGGACGGACGGATGCATGCACGCACACACGCACGGGCGTATGCACGGACACAAGCAAACATATAAGTTCCCCCGGACGGTGTCCATGGGGACTAATAATCATCACATTTAATCATATAATGTAGACCAGAGATATGTCATCTTCTTGTTTTCAAAACAGCTTCTCTTTCTGAGTGCCTCCTGAAAATTACAAGCAACTGACATCAATACTATGACATTTTCAGGCATTGGATTTTCACAACAAGTATGAATGTACCTAATGAATAAGCTTAATCTATGAAAATAGTGTGCCCAGAGTGAAACTTACGATTTATGAAAAAAAGCTTTAGGTCATCAAATCTAGCCTGGTCGTATGTTGCCTTCAATTTCAATTGTAATCCAACTTTGTCGGCCTCCTGTCTCATCTTATCTGTTATCAATAGTGGTTCAAATGAGTTAGGAAAACTGCCTGACCTACAGGTTTGCTTCAATCTGTTCAGGTTGTACAGAGTAGGTATATTCAGTGAGATCCCCAGTGACTGATTTTTCATACTGCATTCCATTACATTACCAATGTTCCTACAGATGATGTTGTGTACTTCCTTGGTAGAACTGTCACTCTCTGTAACTTGTTCTACATTCTTGTTTAGCTCTTCATTGCACCTTTCCCAGGATGATTCCAATTCCATGACACTAATTGTTTGTGGTTGTCTATCCAGATGTGTCTCTTCTTGTCTGTAACCTTCATTTAAGCTGACATTCACTACAATGTTGTTATTACCTGATGATACAAATACAGAAAATATGAAAGTTGGTATAGTATTAGTATAATTTATTAAGTTAAGGCCAGGCAACAATTAGCTAGTATAAAAAGGAGGAACGCTGACCATAAAAATTTCAGCTTAAAGTCCATATATTACCTTTGAAATGATATTTTTTTTATCTTTTTACTATAAACTCTTATTGGAGTCATGTGTCAAATGCTGGTGTCATTTTATTCATTTCTGGTGATAAATAAATGGAATCTTGCTAAAACTAAAAATTCACGGCTTGAGAAAAAAATCTCTGTTTGAACCATGCCCTCATCTGTGACGTCAAGTGAGGCCATTGTGAAAAACAATCTATGCCTCCTGTACATACAGAATCAATGGCGTCAAATTTGAATTCGGCGAGCGTGAATGAAGAGATAGGTTTTGGACTCTGAGTGTATGATTCAGATGATAGTGATGGGGAGTCTTGGTCTCTACGGTACATGACTATTGTTCAGGAAATTCGGGGCCACGGCCATATAGGTTTTGAGCCAGCAAGGTGCAAGGTATCTCCCAACCTGCGGATCAATCGGCTATCAAGCGACGGAATACCTTCAGATCCAGGTTCACCCGAGCCTTCGGGAGTGGGAAATACAGAAAGGTTGTAATAAGTATCATCATTAGGACTTTGATTTTATGATAAATATGCCCAAACAAAACATACTGAGAGCAGCTGTGTGAAACTCGAATTCACAACTCAGTCTGCCATCAGATGCTGATACGAGTCTGAGTAACGAGCCCGGGTCACGAGAAGAGAGCACCCGTACACGCGGCACCAAGCCACGTTGAACTCGGCATCGCACTAATATGTCTCTTGTACAGTATGCCCTTTGTTTTAAAAATGCTGAAACGATCATATAATAAACAATGAAATGAAACCACAAATTACGGAGAATAATAATTATCCACGTTTATTTATTTCCCTTGTTATTGTCCACTGTGTCATGGACGTAAAATAAACCTATACTGTGCATACACACGTAATTTGTGTCGCAAGTTTACTGGTTGCGAACAATTACAGTCATCGTCACCTTCCCAGTAACTGTAGTGGCCCCGGGGCCGTTTTGTCAGTGATGTACCTGAATATAATCATCATCGCCGGAGTTTTGATTTGCCCCGGGGCCGTTTTGTCAGTGATGTACCTGGATATAATCATCATTTTCAGAGTTTTGATCTGTGTCTTCAAAGATATCCCGCGGTACTGGCACAGCAAACGACCTTCCCGCGTTCCGGAAATAAACTACTGATATTCGCTGCGTTAGTTCCGTGAACCTTGTGTCTAGTTTTTTCTCTTGACCATATTTGTTTGTATCACAGGATTACTAATTTCATAACTGAGTTAGGTTGATTCTGAATCTCCACCGATCTTCACAGCATAGTCCGAGTCTAGCCGGACCTGGTACGCGGGCTCTCCAACTCATTGATACCTACCAGACACTGTACAGTGTTGTCCGTAGAAGCCCGGTGCCCAGTACCCGGCTACTTTTAACGTCATTAGATTATTTTTATAGACCTTTAATTTCGGGACTGCACTGCCAGCTGTTATACGACACACGTACGATTAGCAGTTTCGCGACCCCTTTCCCCGCATGGAACTGCACAAACATAAAACAGTTTCTAAATACCCGTTTGTGACTTTTTGAGCCCGATCTTTTATTTGTTAAATAGTGTGATTGGCTGATGGACACGCCTATGGTGTTGTCTTTGTTACGAGCAGTGTAATTGGTTTGATTGGTATGAAGGTCATCTTAGGTCATGATTTTTAACGATGGCGTCAAAAAGAAATGTGGCGTCGGCCACTGGCACCTTGCCGATGGAATATTTTACCCGAAGAAAGCCCGTTCGAAAGGTATACTTGATTCCAAAAATACTAATTCCAAATACTAATTCCAAAGATACTGCTACATGTCGTGAAACAAATTGGTGTGCATATGTATGACGTAGGTCAATGTCCTTGTACCAACTTTGAATGATATTAATGGAAATGTGTCTGAGTTATGGCTCTGAACATGAAAAAAACGTAACTAAATGGCCACCAGGCAGCTTTATTGTATCGGATTGTGAAACCAATTGAAATGCATATCTATTACATAATATGACAATACATAAATGTCATTGTATCAACTTTGAATAAAATCGGTTGATACATGGCTGCATCATGGCTGCAGATATGAACAAGCGACCTAATGGCCAATGTAGCTCTGCTGTGTTTATGTAGAGAATAACTATTTTTGACATACCATATGTTGATGAAGGAGGTGGAAATCTTTGATAGCTCATTTCAATGGCCAGAAAAAAGTGGCTAAAATAGCTGCAAAAATACACAATTGTATTGTACTGTATACCAAATTTCAAAGTTATCAGACTGGTAGTTTTTAAGAAACATTTTTTGACCAAAAATGGCAAAAATTGCCTTAAAAATGCAAATTTGCATATTTCTGCACAATTTGAACAAATCTGAAATAGATCATCCCTAGGGACCTATGTACCAAATATCAAAGCTATCTGACTGGTAGTTTTGAAGAAAAAGATTTTTAAAGATTTTTTGACAAAAAACGACAAAAATTGCCTTAAAAATACAAATATGCAAATTTCACCATTATTTGAACAAATCGAACTGGGATCACCCTAAGTAAACTGCATTTCAAATTTCAAAGCAATCGGACAAGCGGTTTCAGAGCAGAAGATTTTTTTACCAAAAACAGTAAAAAATGCCCCAAAAACACAAACATACAAATTTCACCACGATTTGAACAAATTTAAGTGAGGTTACCCCAAGTGAACTGCATATAAAATTTAAAAGCAAACGGACTCGTGCTTTCAGGGGAGAAGGCAATTGTTGACGAACGCTGGACACCGGACGCGAGACGACGGACGAAAACAGAAAATCAACCTATTTGATAAGCTCTGCGTTGCTGACAGCGGAGCTAAAAACTCGTAAATTAATGGCCGCCATGCAGCCATTGTATTTGATCTCACCGTAAAAAATCGAAGTGCATAGGTATGACATAAGCCCATGCCCTTGTACCATTTTGGAAACAAGCCACCTACCAGCCGATATAGCTCCGCTGTGTTTATGTAGAGAATAACTATTTTTGACACATGTTGATGAAGAAGGTGGAAATCTTTGATAGCTCATTTAAGTGGCCAGAACAAAGTGGCTAAAACACCTGCAAAAATACACAATTGAAGATTTCATCATAATTTGAATATATCACATTGGATCATCCCTGAGAACATGCCAACCAAACCTATCTGAAAAGCAGTTTTTTGAGAATGAAATTTTCTGACCAAAATGGCAAAAAATTGCCCAAAATATACAAAATTGCAGATTTCATCATAATTTCAAAACATATCATTTAGACCATCTGTAGAAACCTGTGTGCCAAATTTCAAAGCTTTCAGATGAGTAGTTTAGGTAATACACATTTTTTGACAAAAAATGGCAAAAATTGCCTCAAAAATACAAAATTACAGATTTCATAAGAAATTCAATATATATTACTTAGTTCATCACCTGTATACCAAATTTCAAAGCTATGAGACCAGTACTTTTACATATTTCTGCACAATTTGAACAAATCTGAAATAGATCATCCCTTGGGACCTATGTACCAAAAATCAAAGCTCTCTGACTGGTAGTTTTGAAGAAGAAGATTTTTAAAGATTTTTTCATCAAAAACGACAAAAATTGCCTTAAAAATACAAATATGCAAATTTTACCATTATTTGAACAAATCTAAATAATGTCACCCTAAGTAAACTGCATATCAAATTTCAAAGCAATCGGACAAGCGGTTTCAGAGAAGATTTTTTACCAAAAAACAGTAAAAAATGCCCCAAAAATACAAATATGCAAATTTCACAGCATATAAAATTTCAAAGCAATCGGACTGGGGGTTTCAAAGCAGAAGGCAATTGTTGACGGGCGACGACAAACGACGATGATGGACGAAGACGGAAAATCAACTGATTTGATAAGCTCCACGTCGCTGATAGCGGTGCTAAAATTCGGTAGTACCAACTTTGAATGATATTAATTGAAATATATCTGAGATATGGCTCTGGACATTAAAAATAACAAATCAAAATGGCCGCCATGCAGCCATATTGAATTGTATCGTGAAACATAGTCACGTACATATGTATGACAAAGGTTGATGTCCTTGTACCAACTTACAATAAAATCACTTTAGATGCGTCTGAGTTATGACTCCGTACATGAAAAAATACCGTCAATGACGCTGTAGCTTCTCTAATGTGTTGCCAGGTCAGATAATTGGTTGTTGGCATTGAGTTGTTGCCAAATAGTTGATGATGTAGCAGCATGAGGTGAATATGGGCCCAAAGAACTCAAAAGTTTATTAAATATATAAATCAGAAAAAATTCTAAGTTACAATATAAACTGCCTAAAGATAGCTAATGTGGAAAGAAGTTAAATTTAATTCAGAAATAAAAAATAACTATCCTGGAAAAGTAATGACGCACTTCCCTGCTGACCTGAGCGCATGTGAAATGCACAACATGGCGTCTGTAAATTAAATGTATACCAAATGAACATTGTAAGTCACTATTAACTGTTTTTAATGCAATTTCTAAAGAGTCCTTTGAAAATGATGAAAAATGCTTATTTGGAGTTTGTGTTTGTAAACGTACGTCACGGCCAATAATTGTCATAGTATAGAAAAAAATTGAAAATGATGAAATTACTGTTTTTAATAGGCATATTTTCCTTGAAATACATGACCCTGTATAGAATATATGCTGGAAGTGTTGAAAAGTAATTTATTTAAAGAAATTAATCTGTGATCATAAAGGATTTTTATTCTTTGAGTTTAACATATTCAAACATTGCAGTTTATTCAATGTTGTGCTGTGCAAAATTTATAAAATGACTGAAAATACAAATTTTGGAAGAATTATGGTTTTTGTGATGTAAAATTATGGGTTGACAGAAAAATAATGGTTGATCTGTTTGAAGTACTACTTTACTAATATTTAAAAAAAAGTATGCTGTAAGTGGAATGGTGTGGCTGTACCCACATGCAGCAATAAGAATGCCTTTGTCTCTCGCCCCTCATTTCCAACCTGTCCCATCCCTAAAAAATAGTTTGGTCCTATAATTATATTGTTAATAATTTCTGTATTTGTTAAAATATTCTCATCTCAAAAACTTTTGATCATAAACATTTTCATTGTCCTTTCCTTAATTATAACTGACCAGTCAGTAAAACTGTTAACTCTGAATATTTGTGCATTTCTCTCAATAATCAACATTTTCAGATTATCATCTTATTCAATTTCTGTCATTTCCTAGAAGTTAAAAGGCGTCTTTGTGTCTGTCAAGCTTTCAACAGGCAGTAAATTCCACAAGCATAATGTGACAGGTACTTCATATAGGAAGGTCTGCCTCAAGAGGGCGGGCATCATGAATGGTGTTTGTTAGTTATTTTATCCACATAGGCTTGCATTACAAATGGCCGCCATAGCCAGTACCGGAGAACGATTTTCCTGTCTCAAATTTCACTCATTTTCATTCAAATGACTTTGAAACTCCAGGAAACGATTGGGAAGAAAGGGTGGTTATCTTGAAATATTGAAGTATTCGCCGACATTTTACAAAATTAAGTAAAAAAAATGCTGCAACCAGATATGAACTGAATATGCTCACGTGCATTACTGTGATTGGTTGACAGAATG
>LD363548.1:0-12514 GCA_001465055.1 Ptychodera flava
ATATATATATATATATATATATATACACATACATATATATGTGTGTGTGTGTGTGTGTGTGTGTGTGTGTGTGTGTGTGTGTGTATAACATAATATCATGCATATATAGCTAAGCCTGGGAGCAGGTTGCACACACTCTTTTACAGTTAAAAGAAAATTATGGGCTGATTGACATCCCATCATATCATACATTGACGTTATTTAAGTTCATATGCATTTTAAGTAGGTATGTAGTTGTCCCATGGCAAAGAACACAAACACAACAAATCCCAGACAATATCGTGCGGGGCCATATCATTGAACAGTCGACAATTGAAAACTGACACAATTTTGCAAGATAATGCACCAGAATTTATTTTTAAACGTTGAAGTAGGACTGTCGCGTTCCTCAGCATGACTTTTGTGACCCGACTTATCGACCTCAATCAGAAGCAGCATGCCGAGAGCCAAAGTCAAAGTTCAGAGGGCTTGTGCATTTTCCACTGATGATGACGTCATAGATTCCATCCTTATCGAAAGAAGGAAGGACAATTAGAATTCTGTTGGCATCACCAGTCACCAAAGGGTCACATGGACCACTGACCTAAAATACGGCGGCAATAATATCCTGATTTTCTGCCTTTTACCAGATTTAATCTCACCACATAACTGTTTTAAAGTACGTATCTCTCCGACAGAGATGTAGTATTTTGAAAGAGTATAAATTAGCCAAATAAGCGGCTACATGTGTGCCATTATAATATTCTAATGTCAAAAATGACGTACAATGGAGTATGTGCATGAGTCAATGGAAACTTTTCTCATTATTCGTAAAAGGATGATTGTTCTTAAATCAATAGGTACGGTGCACGGAAAAAATAATGAGCTCGTTTAATTTTGCACGGTAAATCAAGTGTTGGGGATTAATCAGACTCGGTCTGTTTTTAATTGCCCATAGGAAAGAACGCTGAGTCAAATATAGCGATTAAACAGACATGTCAAATCAGTCAGAGAGAGAGAGAGAGAGAGAGAGAGAGAGAGAGAGAGAGAGAGAGAGAGGAAAAATTCAGATAAATCAACTATATTTCAACCTGGAAATGGAAATTGAGAACGAAGACGCATAATCGATTTTTGTTTATCTGGGCCTACAGCCTGAATGTCATCTGCACATGTAGCTTCTAGAACGCCATGGAGTCTGGATGTCTTGAGCTTCTTAATACAAAGACATTGCTCCAAGCCAAAAAACAGAATGATATAGTTTCGGCCTGCGCGAGTCAAGCGAGAAAAAAACTCTCTTCTTGAGCAGAGTATCATGAGTTCCTACTGACAGGTGCAGCCAGCGAAGCTTTTCCTGCAAAAAGGTGTTCATGCAATTTTTTTTTCGAGCGAGTGGGCAGATTTAAAAATAATCAGCGGGCTGGGAGAGAAAGTCAATTTTACTGCAATTTTACTGTTGGCTGAGGAAGGAATTTCAGTTTTTACAGAGAGTGTGGAGAAAATTCCTGGCATGGGGTACCGGACAATAGGTAAGGAGGGAAACGCTGTGGTTGATATATCTTTTGGGGAGAATTAATGTCAGTGGTTGGGAGAGGACGGGGGGAGGTCGAACTGTTGTGGGTAGTATGAGCGATCGGAAGGGCAGAGGGCATTGTAATTCAGTGGGTAGGCATGTTTTTCGCATATGCCGGTGGGAGGTCAGTTACGTACAGCTTCACTTTCCCCTCTAAATTATAATGTCAAGGTCAAAAATATGTAAAATCAGCACGTCAGTGTAAGAAATATGTTTAGTGATGATTTTGTAATATTTCTATGACTGAATTTACTAGTTGGCTGCATTTTCTGAGCTGAAGTAGAGTCAGGTGGATGTACACGAGACCAGGCTGGGTTTTGTCACGTTCAACTTCGCTAGCCACGTGTTTGTTAGGGAGACCAATGCTACGCCGACCTAGCCAAGCCATGCCGACCGGACGATTTGTCACGTTGCTCACCAGTTGAGAAAAAAAATCCAAAACTTTCAATACTGCCTTTCATAGCTCGACGCCTGATCCATCGTTCATTCCACTCTCGGCCGAGTCTAATTTCCCGAAGATAAATTCGATTCACTTATATTCATTTAGAAGGAAGCAAACAGACAGATGAACGCGTGTCTCACAAATAAAAATTGAAAGGAACGATAAAAAAAGTGTGTTAAATGCCGTCACTAGGCCTGAAGATAGAGGAGTTGAGTTAAAATACGCAATTTCCTTGTCCAAGGTATAATTAGAATGCCGCTCAACCTTTTAACATTGACGCGGGGAATTACTTAAAGTGAGTCGGTTGCAACCAATAAATAATTATTTATTCGAGCTGAAAAATTGTCAGTGAGGTTAGAGATACCGCTTATCGAAGAGTATAATTATTAGGACTTAATCAGCCATATTGTAGTTGTCAGGTGACTAATCAGTGTTTGTGTCCACCTCTAAGGGCGATCACTGCCTCTTTAGCTCACGAGTTCACACATGTGAGCTATCGCCGTACCGCTGTCTGTCTGACTGTCTGTCTGTCTGTCTGTCTCTAAACGACTAATTGGATTGGGATCAAATCCGGCACATCGATTCTGTTTGGGAAAAGCAACGGCTGGTCAGTTTTGGTGGATATGTTGCTTGCATAGTTTACGCAAATTTGCTCAATTAAAATGGTTCAGAACATGGATTGAAATCATGAACAGCTACACATAATTTGACGAAACTGGCTTCAAATGTTGATCTCATAATCATATAGGCGCGGTGAAAGATATTACAAGGTGACATGTAAACTAATTACTAATTTAAAGATTTGATAAATATTTGCAATTAGGGGTTTAAATCAAGAATGGCTGCATTGATCAAATACAATGTGGAATATAAATTCTATTTTGTAGTGGCAAGAACTTATCAGTTTCTATGTGGCTTTTATGTATTGTGGCCTGCATAATTGAAGCAAAGTTGCATATTTAATTGTCCTGAATATGCTCAGAATGACAGCGTCAAATGTGACGAATCTTGTCACACATATTGATCATATGAAGTTATGAGAGTTTTCATGGTCATTAGCTTTCTTATGTTAATGATATTCTCATTTGCATATTTAACAAATTTTCACAAGTATGGAAATATATATCTCTGGAAATACTTGGCCAATGTCAATGAAACTTACTATATATATTAGTTATACAAAAAATTGATATCAGTGAAAGTCATTTAGCAGTTTCATAGTAAATTTTCGATTTTCACAAAAATAAGACTGTGAGAACTTGTTAAGAGCTTCAAAAATGAGCCCCCCCCCTTTGCTCCCACAAGCGGTAACCCAGAAAAGCATTGTAAAAATTTGAGACTCTGAATATTTGTCCCCGAGACGCATTCTGCATTTAACTCAAAGATGACTTGATCTTGCCTTCTTGACAAACGACTGAACAAATCTCCAATTCCGACGGAAGAGACCAAAACATCCCCAGTGATTGCATTCGATCTGTGGAACATGGACTGACTTCACGGGAATTAAAATTTGCATTGATTCGCAAACGAACCCTGAATCGAAGTGTCGGGACGACATCAACCCTATTACACGTCCTCCTGTAAAATATTTTACGTGTAGTGATGAAGTGTCTGACTGATTCGACCTGCTGCGATCTGTGGCGAGTTGTACTTCTGATTGCCTACTCGCCGAGTAGAGCGTATCTCACTAACCGACCCGGAATCGGCAAATAAACCTGACCGTACGCCCGTACATCCATAATGAATCGAGATAGAACAATTAAACAAATATCAAACACAGCATCAGTTCCGCTGTAGCAGACCATGTGTACTAATTCGAGATTTGCGTTTGTTATGCATTCTAATTCAAATATGCAATTGCAAAATGGCGTGTGTGTAAACTGAGATGTGTGTGCTCATTAATTATGCGATGTGATGAATTATACGTAGGGTGTTTTGACTCTCATTTTGAAACTTGCTGGCCAACTGAAGAAAACACCAAGTTTACGCAAGTGATGGGTCAGTTATTCAGAAAACGTTGTTTGACATTCCACTTTTTGCTTTTCTCTCTCGTTCTCTTTTCCGAATAGATCTTGTAAAACAAGCTATAAGCGTGTAGATGCAAGATTGCAGATCACGAATGCCATTTCAATCAACTACTATCTTGGCTCTGGAGATTTATATAGACTAAATGCAATTTTCTTGTATTATTTTAAATACAAGAAGTGGAAGTCTTTCATTTCTGAAGCTCTCTTGGTACCAAATCGCTTCCTACTGGACTCTGCTGCCCTGCCACTACTAGTGTTCTTCACACTCAGAAATCACCGCGGAATAATTGGTTTTGTGACTTTTCCGTCATGTAGTGTAACTTCGATCGATGATCCAGTCTGCAGGTTTGTACTGGTGCATCACGACACCAAAGCCTTTTGGGAGAAAACTCACGTATTGATACTGTAAAAAGTAATTTACCCAAATGAAGCCCAAAGCGATAAGCCGATACTTGATTGCTCACCCGAGGATAATGCTAAGAATAAAATTAAAGTAGTACTCTTGCTCAACTAAATTACAAACAAACAACACACCAACACGACTTTGGATGATCGTCGAGCAATTTATTTGGTCAGAGCAAAACAGCCAATCTTTCTGTAAGCACTGCGGATATGACTTACATTGACGAGTGTGAACACCTCATCAATATCATTTTGAAAACATTTCCTCGTTTAAAATTGAGATTGACAACATGAGTGACGATTTAGTCCTCTGAACACACGATAATTAGACGGCCTAACAAAGACCTCAATTTCATCTGTATGTTTCGCATACGTGGTACTTTTCCGTTCACGCATCCTGACTTTTCCATCTTGCAATTCAAACCTCATCCCGGTCTCTTGTTCATCAACTCCGGCCAATGGATCGACATTGTTAGACGCTCCGCTCCTGGCAATGCAAATGCGGGACACTGACGCAGGCCGTCAGTTCTGTTGTCATGGCTACAACTTGATCCCGAGAGGGAGCCGGCCGCGATGACTGAACGAAACCGCTCCGAAGTGCGAAGGGAAATCGAAGCGGCGATTCAAACGAGCTGAAACGAATTAAATCTTGCTGGAAACCGCTGACTGCCTATAATTATACCGTGAAGCTGGTTGTACAGTTTAAATACTCACTGTTTCAAATTCTTGTTCCCCATTGAAGCTAGACTCGTTGGATGTAGCAAGAATGTGAGTTGTTGACTCAATACGCTAAGATACCACCGAGGGAATATTCCTCAAAAACCGAGAATGATGTAACATAATAAGGTAATCTCGTCAATCGCATGTCCGTCGCTCATAAATCAGTGTGCACACCGGAGGTCATTAAAACTCATTTTGCTGTTGTTACCATGGAAATTGCTAGAATGAACCTCGACAGGCCGTTTTGTTTCCAATGCCTTCGATCCTTAAGGCTTTCCTGGATGTCGTTACTAAACTATTCAATGTATGTTGCCAAGGTCCCTATAAATCGACTGAAACTTGTGTGCACTCTTGCTGCCTGCCAGAGAACATACTTCAAACTGTAATTGCTCACCCAACACCCCTATCTTACTTCGAGCCACCCAACCAACCAACCAACCAACCAACAAGCCAACCAACCAACCAACCAACCATTGCAGCCTATCTTCCTGCTATCACCGATCTACTCCAACCCACAGGTGCCTGGAGTTGCCAGTGTAGTATACATAGAGAGATTATGTGTACGTCACATTCAACTCCAGGTACCTGTGCTCCAACCTACAAAATTACTGCCAATGTACCTACTATAGTTAGCTAGCTAGCTACCTTTTTGTAACAACCGATCTTTTCTTGCAAATCAACATACTTTACCCAATAGAACTTTCCTAACAAAACCGAAGCTGGTCGGTTCCTATCTACGTGGCCACCCATTGTCAGCATTTAAGGTAGAATGCGCTTCTTGGACACGTATCCGGATTGTAAAATTTTTACAATGCATTTTGGTCGACTATACGTGTGGGGTTCATTTTGTAGCTTGTGTAATAAATAAAATTTTCATTGGCTTATTTTTGTGAAAATCGAAAAATTAATTTTCCCTGGTAAAGTTAACACAGACTGGGCGGCCATTTTGAATTCCAAGTTTCGGTAATTGGGCCTACTGGGTAATTTGTTCCACTAGAACTAAATTTTGCACTCTGATCCCGGATTTTGATCCTTGATTACGAAAGAAAATGGTTTCAACTTTCCTTACGGAAGTTTGAGAAAAGTTAATATTTTCAATTACGAGGCACGTACTTCTTTAACTCATTCACCCGCTCAATATTCCACTGACTTGCCTAACAACAAGAATCCTCTTTCTGTGGTCAAACCTGGGGAATACTGAACTGTCTTTGATGTCTCCTTGATAGTTTACATTGCTGCTTGATAACCAGACTCTGAAATATCGACCACATCATAATCTTTAATACCACACACCTGACAAACATGCCAGTCAACAGATAGCTTCCATCGACCAACTTCCCGCCTTGACGATGATGGAAAGCGACATACGCGATGCACACGTCTGAACTAAACTTACTATGGAGAATCAATAAAAACATTGTGATCAAACGCACGGAACAGTGTGCAGCCGATAGAACCGTGTAGAACCACTGATCCCGTTAGAGTCTGTAAATCAATTATTGTCCAGTAATGAGACAGACTGCAAAAACATTCTCCCGCGAGAAAAAGAAAACACGTACAAAATAAAATATATGGACTACACCAACATTCACCGAACCATTTCCTCATACATTGGTTCACGGGAATTCGAAATGCCTGCCCCGGAGAGGGCCATTAACAGTGTCTTGTCGAGTGTTTGTGCGGATAAAAGCCTTGGGGGTAAGCCATCCAACAGCATGGTCGTAATTCCATCAAGTACGTCCGGAAAATTCGGTTGCCTGGCAACTCCGATCTCCTTGGAGACGCGGAGGGAGAGGTTAGCAATATCAAATCGATACCTTAACTGTCCAGAAAAAATGTTGACAGGTCTGGATATCCTAGGCTGGTACAAGACCCAAATAAGACATTAATTAATGGGATGCTTGGTGATTAATTGAAGCCCTCCCTAGCGACGAGTCGTAACAACGGAAGCCGTGAAAGTATGTAACTCTGTTCCCGTCTTTGAGAACATGACATCTTCTACGTTTACGAATATCTCTAGTTTAGGATTCCATACAAGAAACTAATCACAGACGGCTTACGTCTTAATAATTGTACACGTGGCATCTTGGGGAATTACTGAGGAGCTTAACTTAAATAGACGTACAGTAGGCTTATCTCTATACGTGATATGCACCCTCGGATCAGACTCACGGCAAATATGAAATCAAATTTTCCTATAATTTGTCCTAATCTTCGGTATTTTATGTTTTTCTGGTGCAGTTTTAAAAAAGTCCGTAATCTCCTGTGTTTTACCAACCGACAATCGTGGTACACTAAGTCACAGAAAGAACTATTGATTAATGTTTATTTTTATGCGGGTTTTCGACTTCGTTAAATACTTTGTCACGTTGAGCTAAAATGCTTGTGGCCACGAATCGGATGTAGTCTGTTATGATAAGAAAAAACAACAACTTAGCAGAAAGTAAAGATTTTCCAAGAACCATGACTGTCTACTTTTCTCATCGACATCAGGTTTTTCCTTTTTTCACATGAAACTATAAACAGGGATTTGAAACACATTTCCTTGTGGTTTTCGAGCATTTCCCCTGCACGCCTTTTGTCGGAAATGCTGTTATATTCTTCATTTTGCCTGTCCCAATTTGATAACCCCGCTAAGATACGATTAGAATCTTTTGAGTCGTGATATTGGACATAATTGGCAGTTTA
Source organism: Ptychodera flava (assembly GCA_001465055.1). Lineage (NCBI taxonomy): Eukaryota > Metazoa > Hemichordata > Enteropneusta > Ptychoderidae > Ptychodera > Ptychodera flava. The sequence goes on from LD363548.1 coordinate 7,829, forward strand.
CGTCATGCGTGATGAGAAAATAGAGTTTCGGTTCCCTATGAAAGTCAGGTGATCGTGAAGATAGCCGCCCTTTAGGGTCGCTCATTAGATGCTGAGAAATCGCTTTGCATCTACGCCAGAGGGACCCTGTAACCTAAAAGAGTCTAAATTTGATTTAGGAACAGCGTCGCTCATTTGACAACGATGACGTAAACGGGGCATAATGAGTAAATGTAAGCCAATCCTTGCGGACTTAATGGAACGTGTCTGTACTGACAGAGAACGGTCACCGACGATGGCACAACCTGAAACCTGAAAGAGATCTACCAGAATATCATTTCCTTGAATGAAAATCTCAATAAAGCTCTTGTATTTCTTCCCTTCTTTGCTGGAGCTGTCTTCTCAATGCATAAACCTGATGTTGATGCTTGTGCGTTCACTGTCTAAACTGTGCAGCCTGTCCGGCATTAAGGACGCCACGTGAAAATTCCGAGCACTTTTGTTAGACAAAAACGTGCACCGAATGCTCACACATCGGAGCGGTAAAGGCCATTCATGTACATTTTAATATCAGTGTGGGGTGGTTAGTATTGAAGACTGCTGCATTATTTAATTGAAAGTAAGAATGCATTAGAACCGGGAAATGGTTCGGGATCGTTGACTTCGGTCCTCAGTGTCATATTTTGGCGGGAATATCTATTTTTGGAGGGAATATTTGTCGTCTGCTTCTAAAAATAGAAAAGTGGTGCTACAGCATTCTTTAAGTTTCTGTGAAAAATATAGTTGCTGGAAATGCGGGACCATACGCTTATAAGTTCCACTAGATTGGCCTACTGTTAGAAATTGTCAGTTTCCTAATGTGTCTTAAATATGTCAGAGCATCCCGGTTTCCAAGAAAACAGATGCAATTTTTCAATTGAACCGCAGTAACCTTGTTTCAAAATCGCTTTTTGACAGGGCTGAGAGCATTCCAGGTTTTCACCCCGTTAGAATGTTATAAACATAGACTGCTTTGAATCGGAGAATCGAAGTTCTTCCTGTTCCTTCAATACACAGAGAGACGAACAGCTGCAGGCTTGAACATTTCTAGAATAAACACGTTCACTTTTCTCGGAACGCTCTTCTTATCATAGGGTGACCTCTGGCCACTACTAGTAGTTGTCTGCTGGTTGACGTCTTGGTCTGGTTGATAGTTGGCGGCCCGTAACTTCAACAGCGGAAATTATCGGGCAAAGTCAACATATTGCACTATTAATAAGGAACTTAAGTGGTCGACAGGGGTAGGAATAGAGTACACAAATTGAAACCCCCGGAAAACTAGTTCGTATCCGTACGATTTTTTAGCACAGTCTTAACTGAAGTTGGCATTTTTATATCATTTTCGAGCTTTTTGTCTTCTTGCCAGAAAAGCAAAAAGAAAGGCACGATTATATTCTGAAATTATTTTATTACCTTGTGGTATAGTTTCATAAATAGGAGTATTCCTTATTCACCATCCATTAATCATCCATTCATCATCGCCATATTTTAAGATTGCAGCCCTCCTCTCTCTCTCTCTCTCTCTCTCTCTCTCTGCCATTCATCTATCAATCTTCCCATGTGCACACTGTTCTCGACAGTCCATTCATAGATATATCTATCCAACAGTTCACCCTTCCATCCATTAACCATCAAACCCATCCACCCCATCTCATCCCGCATCAACCCATCTACCCAGTGGACACTTCCACCCATCAACCATCAAACCCATCCACCCCATCTCATTCCACATCAACCCATCTACCTACACTTCCATCAACCAACCAACCAACCCACCCACTTTACAGTCCATCCATCCATTGCATGCACTTTTTCATTCAATTATCCGCAACAATCGACACACCATTCAACCCAACCAACCAACCAACCACCCACCCAACCAACCAACCGACCAACCAACCAACCAACCAACCAACCAACAAACCAACCAACCAACAAACCAACCGTCTGTTCCATTCATCCATCAACCCATCCTCAAACTACCAACTCTACACCAAGCTGTCTATCTACACACCCACCCACCCATCTACGCATACATACCGACTCATTCACCCACCCACCCATCCATCTACTGAACAACACATCTATACCCATTTCGCTTCAGTCCATTTATTCATCCATACAGCTGCTCGGTCTGATAAAATCAGTTGAATGCAAAATACGCTCATTAAGTATACTTCGTTCATCTCCCGTGATCTGAAAAACTATAAATCTAATGATCTCACCCCATTCAGTGTTGTCCTTCAAAGTCGATGGCGACGAAGGTAACAAACGGGTTTCGTTTTCAAACAATAAAACACAGACAAACAACTTGGGGGCGTACTGATTGACACCATAGGATGCACGTCATGACGATTTGTCAACGTGCCGGATTTCAGGCCGTCGAGGAACGCAATAGATTTCTCGCTTAGAGTAAAGAGAAGTGATACTTTGGCTTCGAAATTGCGAGAAATTTAGACAAGCGTGGAACCCAGATCACCTGTTACAGGAGACATTTGATCGATTTTTCCATTAGCCTCTCTCCCTTCAAAGTTCACAACCTGCGTCATTGTTGGAGAAAATCACCGCACGGCGTTGCGACGGTCCATTTTATGTAGGCAAACAGGTAGTGGGTCTCGTTTCAGGCTTTATTCACTGAACAAACTCATCAGACGAGAGTTCTTCGTCGGAGGAAATAGAAACTGCGCGAAGGTCAGCACTTTTTTTTGCTTTTCGGCTGCATCAGAACACGTCCTCTTAAAAGAAATCCGGAGGCGGGTCGGACGTCGGCTCCCGAGGGCAGAGCAAAGTTTTGCCGTCAATGAAAAAACGTCGGCACATGACAGGTAAAAGATTGTAGGCCCGCTCTTTCTTATTCCTAACACTAATCAGAGGAGACGTTCCGATGTGTGCGTGTAACAAACGAAATCTCAAATGACCATTTAATACCGAACAGTGAGTGTGTTTTTCGTCAGCAAGTACTGGCTGTCCTTTATCAATTCAAATTAGGGGCCTATGTTTAGTTTTTCGCTATTACACGTATTTACCCTTATGTAGCCACAGTATGATCATGAGGTACATTTCTTTGACTATGTGTTTTACTCAAAAAACCAATTTTGTCGAATTGATGGAAAGTTTCCCGCTTTACTCAAACTGCTGTCCTTGGTGTTTTCGTTCAATCTTCAATCTTCACGAATACTTTTCCGTAGAGATGACAACGAAAATATTTCGTGTAAATCTGGCTTCCCATCGTTCACGTAAGGTAGAATGGCGCTTTGGGGACAGATACTCGGACTCTCTAGCTTTAACAATTAATTTCTGACCTACTACTGGCGGGAACTCGTTTTAATGCTCTTGTCTTAAAAGTTTCATCGTCTTAGTTTTTCCGAAATCGAAAATTTTATTTTTCCTCAGAGAGTTTTAACACAAGGATGGCGGCCATTTTGAATTTTGAATATCGGTAAATCCCGGGTAATTTGTTTCTCCAGCACCAAAATTTGCACGATGACCCCTAATTCTTATTCTTGTTATTGAAAAATAATGGCTGAACGATTCCAGGAGGAATGTTTGAGCAAAAGTTTAAGTCGAGGCCCATACTACCTTATCTTGATACTTTGAAAACGCCTTTTTAGGGAATCGTCGCTTAACGGAAGTCTAAAGAGAAATTGTTAAATGATGGATGATGCACATGTAAATACAATATGTATTGGGTTGATGGATATTCATATATGAAAGATAAGTCAGCAATTGCTCTCCGATGAAATTTGAAGCTGCACGCAAGACTGCGATACAGATTTGAAGAAACACTCATGATATGTCTACTTAGGGTGGCACACACAATATAGGCCAACAACGCACACCTGCGCCTTTTTGGACTACTGCAGGTGCACAGAGGGGAAGATTTACCCACGGTTAGTTTATTTGGATTGTAAACAACGTCAAATCGTGTGGTTGGGGATGTAGCTCAGTGGTAGAGCGCATGCTTTGCATGTATGAGGCCCCGGGTTCGAAACCCGGCATCTCCAAAATAGTATCATTATTTTGTAGAGAAATCATATTAATTGCTTATCGTCTGTAACTTGAAAAGAAAGGAATCTTATGCTTTGCTGGTGACGTCATAAGTTTAGGATGGCCACTTTCAGTAAGGTCACACAACACATGATTCCTTGCCAATTGATAAAAAAACACCTAGAAGACTTTTGCAATACATTTTCCATTTTTTTTGTAAACTTGAAAACTCACATTTGGATCAAAATTCGTTGAAAACATACTGCTAAGCATCTGAATTAACAACGAAGAAATGTGACCATCAACAACGTCAAATGAGTGAATGGAACACGAAATCAAACTTTCTGGCAGGCACTGCAACCCCCTCTCTATATAAGTATGTGTATGTATGTATGTGTGTGTGTATCAATATACATGCACACATGTAGACAATAACTAGTTGCTTGTCAATGCATGCAAAGTATAGTGCTCAATGCATTTCTGCAGGGCGGTAATACTGAGAATCTATGAACTTGTAGTTGTCACTCTACAGGCTGTTTCATGCGCTAAGCATGATGACAGCCTGTAGAGTGACAACTACAAGTTCCTAGATTCTCAGTCTTTATATGTATATATGTATATATATATATATATATATATATATATATATATATATATATATATATATATATATACAAGTTC
>LD363548.1:30857-61595 GCA_001465055.1 Ptychodera flava
AGGTGGAACCAAGTACATTATGGAGTACATTATGGAGTGCGAAGTTTACTTGAGTCTATTATGGGCCAGGAGGGGGTACATTATTGCTATTATTTTATAGTTTTGGCGATGCCAATGACTTTGTAAATGTAGAAAACATCTTGAGTAACAATGATGGATAATCGAATACATTATCAGTATTAATATGAGGGTATGACGTCACAAATTTCACTGGTATTGACAAAGCTATATTATAATACAGAATAATGTGCCAAAGTAAAGTTTTTTATTAATAAACAATATCGGGGGGGGGTATTGTGTCTTCACGTGTTTCATTATCGGTGATTACTCCAAATATAGGAACAGTCGAGCAAAGAGCGGTTGGTATGATTACGCAAAGCAATGAACTTGTACATTTTATCGAGATTAAGGTAAGTTGTGCCCCGGTAAAGAAAGGTTTAAACCTGGCTCAAAACGTCCAAAATATCGTTAAACCACGTTCATTCATTATCAAGGTTGATAATCATGAGCCAACTTGCACAGTTTTGGATTACAGTAACATATTACCTGAACCGTACAGATATTTGAAATTCAAAATGGCGGTTCTTTACCCTGTGTTAATCTTTTCTAGTTTCAAACAAACATTCCAGGGCGGTAACAATTTCATGTACTCCGCATGCTTTGAAATCGGTCTATACAGGCACCAGACCAGAAAACTACTGCGTAAATTATGACAAAGGAACCGTCCCCGAAGGCACATTCTACTTTCAGACACACCTTGAACTATCAACAGGTAAGTGATGACACCCTGTGGACAGCCAATCAGATTGCGCGATGTGTAATGCATAGTAATCAAACGGAAATAGCTGCTACAGTGAACTTTCTCGTGATCAAAATTCGTAGTTGTCCGCGATTTGATTGGAAACAGGGCAGTGCAATGACGGTAAACGTTGATGACGACATATATCTCCTCCATTTGATGTCGTTTTTTTTTACAGTTTTATTTTGTTTTACGCAAATTAAGCATAACAGTCATACGTGTGGGGCATTTTAGGGACTGGTCTGTTTCTTCAGCCTGGGGGCGGTAGATTTACGGGGAGTCAACCTGTTCTTGACTTTGGTGATTGGGGTCACCACGTTTTTGAAATCTCGAAGGGGAGGGGGGGGGGTTTCAGTGTGTTTTTGAATTACAACACTGGTTTGCCTAACATACATCGTATCAGCTACACATTGCATCGTTCAGTTGTATTTTTGACACGCCCTCGGGGCGCGTAACTTTAATATCTCAGACATATATATCGGAAATATCTTGATGTTTGCGAATTGAAAGTCTGTTTCGCAAAGTGTACTAATCATTATGAAATCTGCACTTCATATCAAAAGCATGACGAAATCCTTATCCTTTTCTGTTTTCTCTATGAGAATTCAGTATGAGTAAGCAACATGCACTTATAGTATTTTACAAGAAATTGGTAAACTGACATATTTTACAAAGAGAAAAATGACAAGATATTTTCCTTCCTGTAACATGTTTTCAAATAAAAGGTGTGTTTTTCATGAGTGAAATGATATTTAAAAAAATGCAGTTTTTGTCATTATTAGCTGTGTTTTCATGGTTTCAAGGATAATAGAAAAGGTCCTCTCAGACACTGTACACATCAGATTTGGCTACAACTTACAAAGGTAGCTCTCTAGGGCTATTCATGATATGTAATTGGCTCGCTTGCAAGTCTAAACACCCATATAAGTTTTTGATTTACTGCTTTTCTCTCGTTGATACTAATGATTCACATGATTATTGTACAGCGATTCTGGACATCTTGTTATGCATAGTAGAAAGCGTCAAATGCATTCACAGTTCATTCACAATACTGTACTCAAAGTACTGTTACAGTATAGAAAAAATTTAAATTCCTATATTACAACTTACAATATGTCAACGATCGCACCAAAACACAGAATGACGGAATGTTTAAAATATAATTATAAAATTTACATACACACATACATTTATCTATATTATATATATATATATATATATATATATATATATATATATATATATATATATATATATATATATATATATATATCAGGGCTCGAAATTAACTTTTTACCCTGGTAGTCCACTTGGGCTACCATTTTCTGAAGTTGGTAGCCCAGTGACAATGGCTGGTAGTCCATGAATATTTTAGTTTAGGGATACTGTACTCGTCCGAGTATAAGCCCCTGGTTCAGCAACACAAAAAAGCAGTAAAACTAGGGGCTTCAACTCGAGAAACCCCATGTTATGTGTCACGAACGCTTAATTTATGTTAATTTATGTATATTTTAACACTTTCTATCACTTTCAAAATCGGTTTATACATCCAAAGAAATTGTAACTTGAGTAAAGAAAAAGCAAAAAAATATTCTCATGATCTTTATGAACTGGCATGCCTTGTTACACCCGAGTCTCTCTATACAGAACGTTATACATTGATACTAATCGACAACCATAGATGAAAGACAGCGAAACTCAATTACTGACACAGTGTTTTATACTACCGTTTCAAATCAAACTGATTACATAGTCTTTTGATATAGAAGTTACAGTTTTGTGAAATTTCAGCATCGAAACCCTAAAACTTGACACAAGTACGTACGTCTTGTATGCTGTCGATCAACTGGCATGCAAAGACTGCACACGGAAAAGCAACTCAACATTCTAGTATCAAACGCTCTGTATCTTGTGAAAACAACAACATAGCAGTGAAAATTGTAATACTATTACTAACAGTCACCAGAAAAAACTCTTCACAGAACACAATTGGAACTTATTTGGGATAATTGGATGGTGAAGTATTATGTCGTTTTAATCTGCAAATGTAATCTCATCTGCTTTTCTTTTTACGTTACACACTTGTTTTTATGAGTAATTTGCAATATTGCAACATTCAGCTATACTGCACCTAACACTGAAACACCTCGAAAATATGCAAATCCAATTATCCCAAATTAGTACCAATCGTGTTACAGATGAAAGGATAATTGCTTCAAAAAATGAAACTGCATGTTGTCTGCATTTAGCTCGTCCGAAAGTGACAGACATCGCACGCCAAGTATTTCATGTCCCAGGCTTTGGTAATCCGTGTGGGCTACCATTTCATGGACTTTGGTAGCCCCAGGGAAAAGTTGGTAGTCTGTGGACGCGGGACTACCGCTAATTTCGAGCCCTATATATATATATATATATATATATATATATATATATATATATATATATATATATATATATATATATATATATATATATATATATATATATATATATATATTTCACCTTTTTACCTTTGTTTTCGAAGTTGGAATGAGGGTCACCCTGTTTTTGGGAAATTGGAATGGGGAGGGGATTTAGCTACAGTCTGGTGACCGCAAAAATTATCCACGGCGCCCTCCTCAACTCATCCTTTCGTCGATTCATGTGCACAACGATACTGCATCGATTGTTTATGAGCTGAAAGAAGAAGAATTTACATGTAACATGTTGCTTTCTCCACGGTACGATACGATACAGAGAGAGAGAGAGAGAGAGAGAGAGAGAGAGAGAGAGAGAGAGAGAGAGAGAGAGAGAGGGCTTTGAGACTGTATACGTGTAGGCTATGCACGACCTGTAGATCTCAAGATACTGTTGAGGTTAACGGCTTTTTAAATTCAAGCAACGTCATACCACGCGAGAGATTTTTGATGACGTACGTTAGCGTCTTGCGGCGAGACAGTATCAGAATCAACAGCTTTAAGATGTGTCGTTTGGACTGAAACCCGATAAAAACATTCCCTTTGTACTTATAAACCCTGTCATCACAATCATACACTGTCACGACACGTCAGCGCTCCACTTGTTATGGTCGTACGGAAATGACACGTACGCAGTGCGTCGATGTCGTCATCCGAGAGTGGAAAACAATAGCGTCTGTTTAAGTTGACGGCCGCTGTCATCACTTTGTCAAAAATGTAGATTGAATCTTCGCATTGCGCGACTTTTTGGCAGCAGGATTCAATTCTTACTCTTTTTAAAGGTTGATTTTCGGTACACCAAAGGAAAACTGGACCACATTCTCCTATACGGTAGAAATCAGCGCTGAGCCATAATGAAAACGTGTGTTTCCGGTAATATCCCACCTAAAATTAGGGTAGATAATTCGGCCGGAGGAATATTTTTGTTTATTTTCTGTTTGCTGAGACCCATAACATACGGTCAAATTTAGAAAATTTGCCATTTTTTTTTTGAAAATGCGAAAAAATAATGTTAGTAGATGCTTCTACGGTTGGTTGGGTTTGGTCTTATTGTAGAAATGAGTGCTCATCTTGGATAATATATACAAACTAATCCTCCATAAGATGACTACAACAGAGAATTGGTACAATTGTTTTCACCTTTTCCTTTATGTCGTCCACAATCGTTGGGTCAGCAACCAAGGATTTTACAACAAACAACAGAAGAAATTGTCTTTCAGCCAGAAAATTAAGTTTCAGCCGAAACTTTGCCATAGTTTTCGATTTGTATTGTTTTGTTTTGACCCCCCATACAATGGCATGTATCGGAATCTCTTCTGTCGTCTTGGAGGGCGCTAGTTGCATTCATGTCAGTACCGTTCACAGTAAGCCCTTTTGGTTGGGACATTTCTCAGGTAAATATTTTGTTATTAAAGTTTTCTTGTAACAAATTTTGTACGGTGACCCCTGGTATTTATTCTTGATTTCGTAACGAGGAAATTCTGAGCCAAACTTTTTGAAGTCTTTCACTTGCAAGACGCTTACTGCCATAGTTTTCGTAAGATATCTACTCAAATGACGGACTTGTACATCGTCAGCTACGCTTCAAATATTCGGCCATTGTTTCTCAAACGAATCATTCAAAAATATCCCCTTGGCACACTGCTGCCTCATCCAAACGATGTTGACTGTTTGAAAAATGCAAACATTTACGCCACGAAAGCCATGACGTAACATGTTCTTTTCCCGAAATAGTGTTTCATTCAGCTTAACCATGCCACGTCATTCACGCCATTTTGCTTTCCCAAATGAAAATCGCCATATACATTTCGCCCTTACGCTTCTGATTGGCGGACGAATTAAAATATGTAAATTGAGAGAACAAACACCAGTACATCAGTCAATATCAAACAGAGAGCTGAATTGTAAGATTACACATTTATATAAGTATTTACTCTTTTAATAAGCGACCGAGTTACTCATTGTAAAATTATGTTGTTCACAAGGGAAAATGCAGTTGATGATACTTAAACACAATTTTTATCAAGTATATGATATATCAATATTTCGTAAGTATTGATTCACATTCAAGTTTAGGACATTTATTTGAAGACGCCGTATGCAAAGAACGCTACAGGCCTAAATATAAATCAAAGTGAAAAATGACACAAGTATTTAAATGAAGTGGTTTTGATACGTGTGTGATGTAATATTTGGCAAACAACGGTCCCTCCACAATAGGAGGGGCCGTTAGCAGACGTGCCTCGTAAGTGAAGGACTTAAAATTTTGCTCAAACTTTCCTCAAGGAATATTTCAACCGTTCTCTTTCAAAACGAAGAATAAAAATCGGGGGTCACGGTGCAAATTTTGGTACAAGAGAAACAGATTACCCAAGATTTACCGACATTTGAAATTCAAAATGGCCGCCATCCTCATGTTAACTTTATGGAGAAAAATACAATTTTCGAATGTTGAAAAACTAAGCCGATGAAAAGGTTTCTTACACCAAGAGCTTTAAAATGAACCTCCACATTCAAGTTGTATATCATAAAAAAATAGTAAAAGTTTGAGAGTCCAAATATCTTTCCCCCAGGCGTGTTTTACCTTAATGAAACTCATGTGTCAATTTGAGGCCGACTTCAAATCACGGATTGACTCTTCAACAGTAACAATACTGCATTTAAATGTCCACTTTTATTCGGTGTTATAACATAACACACGAACAAAATAAATGGATGGATCAAGGAAAGCTGTTCTTGGATCGAACTCATCATTTGTCAGGAGAGAGGGTGCCTTCGATGAAGTTGAGAGATTTTATCGTATCGTGGATTGACAAACTGTCTGGGGTGAACTGTAGGCTCATAAGTTGTTATTGACGGTCGGAGAAAAACCATTGCAATGGAAATGACGCTGTGTCGAACCAGTATATTTTATTAACTCAACCTTACATGCAGAACACCATAGAAAGATTTCTTCAGCAATTACATCGGGTAGAGGTCCGATTGTGCCCACGACACTCTGGCAAACAACCACAATGAACCAATTTGTCGTACATCCTGCACGTGACTAGGCAAACAGATTATTCCTAAAATTGCATAAACGACCTTGACCTGCTAGGTATGCTACACAAAACTTAGATTTGTTTATTGTTGCAGTTAGTTAAAAATATTTACCTGGCGAGGTTATCCTAAACAAATATCAAGGGCAGTTTCCGCCAAAACGGGACATAGAACAAAAGGTGGCTGGGTTGGCTGAAGTCTCGAGCGCCTCCCGGCGAGAAAAAGTGTCACCAAAAATACACTTCAACCCCACAAGACATTTCATGGACAACCATATCTAGCTAATAGGCCTGCAATCGCTGCAGAATCGACACAAGTATCGTAAACGTTTACGCCAGGCTAGCGTAATAGCTAGATATTACAATATGATAATATATTTTGTAATTTAAATAATAATATCAATAATAGCAGTTACTTAGGATGGGTATATGGTGCTCAGTGTGTTTTATTTTTCTGGGATCACGATGGAGGACGGAGGCGTTGGAAGCCTTGATCAAATTGCTACAGTCCTCGGTATTGTGTGATATTATTGCCATGGTGACAAGATGACGTGGGAACTCCGCGCCATTTCTTTTGTATCTGACAAAAATAACGAAACAAAACAACACGAGCAGCTGCAGTACCACCACCAACGGCAACAACAAATTATGTTTCATAACTCACCTACTATTTTTCAAGGAACGCAAATGTATTTTCTGATGAACGCAGGGCTGAAACCGCACCGTCAAAAAACATCTGCTTTTACTCTTCTTGTTATTAGCAATGGCCAGAAATAGAAAACGAACCGTCAAAACGTATTTCCACTCGGAGAATATAAGACATTATCTATCGGGAAATAATTTCCAGCATGTATATGCAACTAGCATAGAACTCGCCAAGGCTGATACCTCGGCCTATAGGAAACACTGAGTGTGCTTACATGTAAACTTACGTGTATTCGCAAAAGTCTGGCTAAAGAAACCTGTAACTATATTCTTCTAGATGATATCGATGCCTGTTACCATCTTGAATGTCAAATATCTGTAAATATTAGGTAATTTGCTTCTCCAATGCTAAATTTATACTTTGACCCCTGATTTTTGCCGTTGATTTGTTAAGAAGATGGTTCGTTAGGAAAGTTTGAGCAAAAATTTGAGTCTTTCAATATGTAGTCGCGTACTACTTACTGACTGAATTGCAGTCCGAGCTAGAATTTCCGTGCAGACGACAACATTGCATGTTGTACACCACGCGCTGTTAGACAAAACTAATACCTTGTCTTTCAACATTCTTAACTGAGAAGAAGAAAACGTAAAGGTTTGCTCTCTCAGACCAAAATAATGGCAATATTATCAATAATTACGATATTATCCCATTAAGTTTATCCTGTGAGTTGAATGCCAAAGCGGCAAGTGTGGGGAAAAACTGTGATTGAATCACATCAGATCTGGGGCACGCTTGTTGCTGACGATTTTTGCGGGTGTTTAATATGTTCACCATTAAAACCCGATCACACATTAAGGTTCGATGACGTTAATGTCATTACCGATCGAAGGCAATCACTAGATTTTGCTATGGTTATTTGTAAGATAGCGTCGGCTTTTAATAATCCCCAGCGTGTCATGAAAACTTCACTCGTAGTCGTGATTGATTGTCTAATTACTGCATTGACGTCATACCAGGGATTGATCAATCTGCATAAGTTATTCTCCAAGGCATGTTGCATATTGACTAAAATTCGGTAACGAGGATATGATACACAAAAATCGACAATATTTTTGCAGCGCTAACCCTATTATGGAATTTCACCTTGGGCGCCGTTTTCATAACTTATTTCAGTTTATTTTGATATAGTGTATATTTGTGTATCTCCTTATGGAACAAAGATATCAACAAGTTCAATCTTTCCCTTATTCCAAGTAAAATATCATATCGGTGAAAAGCTTGCAGTTCGAAACTGTTGTAACATTTTGATATTTCATCCTTTTTTGCGACTTTTGTATAAATATAAGCTTAATCTATCCGGTTATTGCGCTTTAGGCTAGGTCGAGAACTTCACCATTTCCTGGCAAAATGGCGGCGATCGCAAATACTGCTGATCGAGCTGAAGAGGTTTTGGCCGATGAAGCTCTCGAGGAAGAGGTATTGTGAATTTACGTAAACTTAGGGAAGTGCTTGCACTAGTAATTTTCGGTTACCACCATATCTTGATAGGGCTATTAGAAAAGTATTTTAATGTGGTGAGATCCCATGAAGCTTGTATTTGGTTGAATGTGATAGTTTTGTAAGATACAGATGTTATGAAATCATAAATTACGCAGATAAAATTAAATATGTGTTATCCTCATGGGCATATATGACTACATGTAAAATTCTAAGGTTATTTCACAGCAGTCCAATTTAATGAGAGTGAGCGAGTCATAACATGCAATTAACAGAAAAAGGAATTTGGATGGGTCGACGTTGAGGGCGACCATTGACCCAAGGCAAAATGGCGGCGATCGCAAATACTGTTGATCGAGCTGAAGAGGTTTTGGCCGATGAAGCTCTCGAGGAAGAGGTATTGTTAATTTGACAGAAATTTAGAGATCTGATTGCATTGCTGATATGATATACCACCATATCGTAACTTGATTCTGTGTGTTGAGTCCCTATACCAGCATAGCAACAACAGTACATCAACAATGCCCAAATCAACCAGACTGAACGTTTAAAAACTGTCATGCACTCATTGTAGTCTTATTGTGACTCACGGCTCGATCATGAGCAGACAGCTGTCTGAGCGTTAAATCTGACGCCTGTCTGTTTTCAGGCGTTAAATATCGCGATTAACAGACTGATTTGAATTTAGCGATGGGGAGATACCGTCGCTACATATGTCAGATTTTAAATTATAGTATAAATTCTTATCCAAAACCAAATGGAACATGTGGAAGGTCCGACCCTGCGGTGCATGTTCTTGTAAGAGTGTGTCATTTACGAATATTTAGATAAAAGCCTATGGGATCGTAGTCCAATCTACAAATTCAGTTGCCTGAAGGGCGTCGTTTATATCAGTGCAAAATGAGTTTGTTGGAAACTTCAAACGGCAATTTGTAACGAATTCAGCAATATAGATAGGCTTTCGGCCGTAACCAAGGTAAAGAGTGCTTACATGTAGCTTCGGATCAGTTAGTCCTATTTAAAGGATATTGGTAACACCATCATTGACCATGGAGGTATATTACCTCCATGGTAACTCTGAGCTCTTGCCATCAAAATCGGGTCCTGCTAATTACTGCCCATGGCTGCCCGAGGAAAATACAGACCAAATTTCGCCCATTTTAACACTAACCCAATGGGTTCAATTTATATCATGCCGGGCTAACCAAAAATAACATTGATTTAGCGTTCACCTATGATGTTTTCAGATTCGTTTGGAACCCGGAAAACTGGACTGTAAGGATGTCCAATCTTGATGATGAGATCTTGCGATTCAATGCAAGGGGTACCACAGCATTGCCTCACCACGCGTGGGCAGCTGGACAGCTGACCACCCCTTGCACTGAATGGTATGATCTCAAAATCAAGATAAGGGGATGTGAAGTCCCGCGCCTTCAAGGTTCTAAAAACTACTGGAGAAAAATTTCGTGAATGGAAAATTAATGTTCTTTTTGGTTGACCAGGCTTAATCTAAGTTGGATATATTGGGTTGGTGTTCAAATTGGCGAAATTTGCCACTTTTTCCTCTGAGTACTACCCTCAGGCACTTCTCGGGCATCCACGGCCAGTAACAAGTACATTGTAGGACTGTCACAAATTGGTGGTTTAAACTATCTCCTGACATGCACATTGCAGTGAGCAACTACTGATAGTTGTATGTTATCGCCCTCTGAATTGATCACTGCTTGTTGGCAAGCTATTCAGAAAACATACTCCCGAAGAAAGTACATCTCAGCCTTGATTCGTATACCCAAGTCCAATCCCCAAAATACAGTCATGTCTTGCATATGCTACAATGACAACCTGTACCTGTATTATTTGTTCACTTCTCACTTGATGTTTTGCTAAGGTTGGGGAAGATTGGTAACTGACTGTGGAACCCTGGTACCATTTCTGTTGTCCCCTAATCTGATAACATTGACATACCACAGAGGGATCCCAGTACACTGATTTTGGAACCCTGGTAACATTTTTGCTGTCCCTAAATCTGATTGCATTTATATACCAGGGGGAACCCCAGTAAAATGACTGGGAAACCCTAGTAACATTTACCTGCTTACCTCCCTTAACAAAAACACTATGAAAGAGTTTGCACTGCTTTTTCTGCCTCTCTGAATATTATTCCTAGAATGGTTTAGACTCTATTAACCCCTTTCACCACCATGGTTTGGCCCAAACCCATTGTTATCAATGATGATTGTGGACTTGTTTACAGGCAATTGGGATGGACAGGTTAAAGGTACAAATGACCGTGTTGTTGCCTGACTGCATCACTCAAAATGCATGTACTTACTTTCTAACAAATCTCTGAAAATTGTTGGGATTATTTCATCCTTTCTTCCCAGTTTTTAGCTCATATTTGGTATGAATATAAATACCAAAAAGAGCTTATATGATGAGTCGGTGGCGTCTGTATGTCTGTATATTTGTGGGTATGTATGTGCGGATGTATGTCCGTCACACGCAAAGGCTCCCATACCACCAAAGCTACCATCTCAGTATTTGGTGTACAGGTAGATGCATGGGTTGAGATGTGAATTTGTTCAAATGAACACGTCAGTGTCAAAAATGTGCAAATGAGGTAAGAAAAAGGGAAATCCTGCAAATGTGCCGGAGTGGTGGCATGCCAGTTAAAGACAGGCTAACTCCACTGACTTGAGTCATTTCCTGTCATTGTTTATGAACTGTTACATATTCATCAACAGACCTACTCAAACCATAGACAGTAGAGGGGAGGAAGACCATCAGTAGAGGGGAGGAAGACCGTCTATGGTCAAACTAAGAGGGGCTAGCTGCCTTTCTGCTATGCATGTTGCTAAAGTTGACCTCCAGTACCTAAAGTTTCAGACCTTAATTACTTTTGCCATTCTTTTTTTTCTGGTTTAAATATTTCTTGTTGTTTTTCTGGTTGTACTGTGCAGAAATCATTGTCATAACATCAACGTAGAATTTTCCTGCACTGAACAGATAGAAACAACACTTATTGTTGATCTTTGGTACCCATACTGGTATATACCAATTCTGATCAAATTTGAGCGACACCGTATAATTGCAGTATTTTCTATCATTGAGGTCATCTTGGTCCTTGAAAGCAAAGAATCACTCCAAACTCGAGGTATGTAATTGTCTCACAACTGACATTGTACGAGCAGAAGTACGGCCTCGTACTTTCACAGAACGAGTGACGTAATGTACCCTTACTTTCAAAATACGAGTGACATACAATGCTGGTTTATCATACACAGCAAGATTTTGACGTAAGGCCGTAAAACTCATAAGTGAAGCTGCGGTTTGTATTAGGAACTATTTTTAGACCCCCTCTAATCTTGAACTCAAAAATCCGGCGCGGCTTCTATTCGCACATTTGTCTGGACTCAACTACGTCACGTTGAAAATTGCCAGCAAGGAGACTATTAAATATTATGCAAATGACCACAGCTGCATTTCTCCGCAGTAGGGAGACTAAGTTATACATTTTCTCAGCTTTTCTCCTCTTTCTTTCGAACAAAGATAATAAACCCTTGCACTTCCAAGCCTTAAATAATTGTACACGCCGCTGTCCCACACAAGCGCGGTGCTGTCTACTCCAAGCTATGTTTCACCACGGTCCTTGTGGAGGGACCGTGGTTTCACACACTGCATGCCTGCCAGCTAATTTTTATGCATACGTTTGAAATAACCTCAGGAACAGCTGTGCGGGCCTGCTCATGTTCCGTCGATCGATATTTTTAGAAATCTGGAGACATGGCACATCACATTTTTATTTTAATAGTTTACAAAAGATGTAAGAAGCATTGATTTTGTCGAAATTCTGAAAAAAATATAGGAAGATTTTATCGCGAACACATTTTCACTTGGGGTCGCAGCCATGTTGCCTCAAAACTTATGTCTGTCTGCACTCAAAACTCAAAACTTTCGAATATGAACCTGTAAAATCGAGGTCATTTTGTCAAACTTCGGCGAAATTTAAGCCTATAGACAAGATTACATCTAGGTAAGGTAAATTTACTGAAATTTGATCGTTCTTGAACTTGAACGTGACAGCTCGCCTTCTCCGGGAAGTCAAGCATTAAGCTGTCCATACACAGCTGCCCATATTGCTTGGTTTTTATGAGATTGTTTTCAAGCGACGGCGGTAGAGCGTACGGGGCTCTGGATATGAACCTACCGCCGGTGTAGCTGTAATAACTGTTGCGTTGTTTTTTCTTGAAGTTTTTTTTTTACATTAAACCTGCCATATTCCTTCAAATTACAACGAGATTTTTTTCGATCACACAGCCATGTATTTCGATATGCCACTCGCAAAAGTACGCAGAACACAGACAGGCTATAGAGAAATACTGACATTACGTCACTTGTACGGTGAAATTGTGGCACATTACGTCACTCGTAATTTGCTCATACGAGCTCGTACGTCTGCTCGTAGTTCATCCGTTTTGAGACGATTAGATAAATGCAAACTCAGCACCAAGGTGAGATGAGGTCAATCCTTTCACCACCATGGTTTGTGCCAATTCCTCTGTTGTCTCCCGCAAAGTTGGACTTCTACATAGGAAAGTGGGAGTGAAAAGGTCAAAGTACCTGTGATTTTCCACAATTTTTTTATGATTTTATTTTGAAACTAGTGTTACATCGATTAAAATTGTTGTTGCTTCATTAATTAAGTATGTGTGCCTGCTTGTATAGATTACATTTTTCAAAGTAATCTTTGTTTAAAATTGAAGATGCAGACAAATATCTCGGGATGTATCCGAGAATACGATTGCCAATATGGTGTATAAAATCTGGACATTGCATGTCCACATGGCAAACTCATCGTCACATACAGTATACCGTACTATAGCCATTAACCCTACACTGCATTAAGTAGGCAACTATTGTTACCTGTATGTGATAAAAGCACAGTACATCTGAAAGGTCCACTGTTCAAATGGCAGATTGAATAAGAATATGGCCAATGTTTTCATGTGACTTCTAGGTCAGCTTTGGGCAGACATACCAACACTGACATCACTTACAGTATCAAACCTTGTGGTCACACCACTGACCAAGAAAAACTGACACCTATACAGAGATGTTCTGTCTACACAGGGTGGATGTGGTGTTACTTTCAGTGTAGATGGTGTGCTGAGTGGTGAATTTTCAAAAAGATAGCAGTAATAATAAAATTCAATATCGTAACTCTCTAAAAATCATGATACATGAACATAATTTCTTTCTTCTAGTCTTATAAGTTTCGACAGAGGTCATTCAAAGTCAGATATGCTGACCATCACACACAGATTTTATACCAAATTGGAGCTATTCATTGTGGTCACTGACCACATAAGAGAGATGGTTGTTCTGTAGACGGCCTTAAACATACTGGTACATAGGGTCATTGGAACTTCCATAAGGTTACCACTCTAAAGAGGTGACTGGCCTGTAGGGTGACCACTAAGATTATATTTGACTTTGCAGTGTTAAATACTGGTAGATGTATTTTAGAGCCATTGATGATATTTTTGGAAAGAAAAGATGCATGAAGATACCGATACTTTGGTTTTAACAATATGAAAATGAAGATACACCACTTTACTACAGTGTATTGACTCTGTAATTTGCTTGTCTTCTCTCAGAGACTTCTGGAAGAGCTGGAAAATGAAGAGTTGCCAGGATACATCCGTGAGAAGAGAATGGCAGAGTTGAAACAGCAAGTAGAAGAACTACACCTACAGAAAGAAAAAGACTATGGTCTCTACACGTAGGTTGCTCAGCATATTTTGTCAGTTTTTGAACAATGTGGTTAAAAGCCCCAGTAGCTGTATCTTTTTGCATTTCTTTTTATAAGATGGGTTTGAAATCAAATTCAATGTATGTACAAATGCTTATATGTGTGACTACAGAATATGTTTTCAAACATTGGCAAAGAACGCATTGCATAGATTTTAATAGATTGTTGCAATGCAAATATGGTGGCTGCAAAGATACATGTAAGCACCTGAAAAATGTCTTAAAAGTGAAAGTCTGACGCACAATTTTGGTTATATGTTTTCCTCATCACTGCTGTAGTGACTACGTAAAACTCAAAGATGGCAAAGGAAACGTTGAGGACTTGTATTTGTGAAGTCGTATTTGAGAGGCTTATTATGTTTATACAAGAAGTAGGCTTTTGAGAGAGATTTTGTTGAGTGGAGCAATTAAAGTGAAATTATCAGCCTGTATTTGTAGTCAAGGTCAAAATCAAAGTTGGTGTAAGAAAAGTTTGTGTCTGTTATAACTGACATGTTAGACATGCTGGCATGTTAGACATACTCTAGATTGTATTATGGAGTTGTTTTAGAAGGAACATAGTCATTCCGTATTGCCTACACAAACTGTACTTTAGCACTTTTTGGGTTGGCTCCATCTTCTCTGTCAAGTATGTTTGGGGCAGTTAGAATCTGTTAGAGAGCTACAGTCATCAGATAGTACAGGAATGTGAATTGCTTTGAGGAACCACTCATGTAGTGTGGTGAGGACCACTCACGTAGTGACATATAGAGTTGATATGTTTGAAGTGTATCAATAAGGAGCCTGGCAAACATTCTGTAGAAGATGTGATGCAGAGAATCTAGGGCAAGTGTGACAGAGAGGTTTGTCAAGGTCAAATAAATAGCAGTGTGTGCAAGTTCCAAAATTCATGGCATTTGGCACAGGGATGTAGGGATGTTTTAAGATGGTAATCTTCTCACATATTGTGATTTTGATTATGTTATCCTTGTGTCAAGATTTGTAATTCAATAATTTAAATTGAATATCTGCTAAAGCTGTATAAAGCTGGCCCGAATTTGTACTTCAAATTGAAAAATCAGTTGTGCTTACCTCAGTGTAGACTGAACATATCAAGGTAGATTTTCTCATCTGCGAGGCCACAACTTTGGAATTCCATTCCATGTGACATTCAACAAGCGTCCACTGTGAACAGCTTCAAGTATTTGTTTTTTGCATATAATATATGCTGACCTTTCAACACCTCTGAGAATAACATTCCTTATTGATTTTGTCTCATTGTGAATATTTTTTATCGACCAATTGATTGATTCTGCATCACAGTCTGTATGTTCACATGGTGTTGATTCTTTTGTTAATAAGGTTGTGATTTACTAAAACTAGACAATTTACCGCTGTAAAAAGATTTCGTTAATTCATGTAATTATTTTATTTTTATCTTGACAGAGATATCAAAAAGGAGAAGGAGTTTTTTGACATGACTTTGCAAGAGAAAACAGTACTAGTTCATTTTTATCACCAAGATTTCAGGAGATGCAGTATTATAGATGAACATTTAGAGGTATGTTATTAGTTTCATGGGTTGTCGCATATTTTCTTTGATAACAGAATTTAAAGTGGCATTATCCCTTTGCATCATGTTGTGAACATGTTAAGTTTGATACCAATAACCAATATTTGTACCCTGCAATTATATATTGACCTCACAAAATAAAAAGAAAATGTCGTTTTTGGAGATTCGAATTTTGAAGGCTCTCTGAATTTTACATTCCGGAAGATTAAATGTTTGTTACTTAGTAAAAATGGTAGGCTTATGGCATGGCACAGGTGCTTCCCTGAGGCTCCATGGAAAAATGTAAATCAGAAAATAAAATACTTTCAGAGTGACGTGTGCTCCAAATTGGATTGGATTCTCATTGTTTTGACCTGAAAATACCCTTCTCCCTCAATTTGTGCAGTCCATCAATAGTTTCAAATACAATGTATAAAAATGTTACAAAAAGACACCTCTTTATTCAAGGGTCATTTAAATTTCTGAAAAAAATAAAAAAAAATTGATAAAAATAAACATTTCATGGCAAATACACAAGGAAATAAATTACTATATAAAGCAACATCCATTTAAGATTTAGATCCATATTCAGCAAATAATAAGTTATGGGCAAAATGGCCATTGTGATAATTCATGTTTGTCAGTGTTATGCACTGAGAAAATGATCCAAAAATTTGAAGGAATCCTTTTAACACCAGCAGAGTTTATAGTAATGCTGAGACAGCTTTTATTACAAAGAGATGATATTTTAAAATACTGCATTTCAAAGAGCTTTGCTATTAACCTTTTCAATACCATGGTTTGACCCATACTGATTGTTATCTCCAGTGAGTGTGGATCTATTTTCAGGGAATTGTGGGTAAACAAGTTCAGAGTATCAATATTTGGTTTGTAATATGAGCCTTTTTGTTCATACAATGTCTAATGTCATGGAATTCTGATTTTTTCACCCAGAAATTAGCGCCAAAACACTTTTCCACCAAGTTTGCGAAAATTAGTGTAGAAGTTGCAAAATTCTTCGTTGACAAGTTAAAAATCAAGGTTTTACCAGCATTGATATGTTTCAAAGAAGGCAAGATTGTTGACAGGTAAGCTTCTATCCTATTTATTATCTGTAACATTGCCAAAATTTTTCTCACCAGAAGAATTGTGCAATAAATCTTTGAGCAAGCTCCATTTATTGAAACTTTTTGTGAGTTTATGACAGTATGTTGTCCTACTCTGGAAATTATACTGAAATGCCAAGTATTCAACTTGAAAATGTAGCCTGCATGTGTGTTATGTTGAATGTTTCGTTGACAGTAGACATTTAATCAGACTAGATTTGATAATATTGCATATTCTCTCTATAATTCTTTCTATTCAAAGGGCGAACAATGCTAACTTTCAATGAATTTTTCATCATTATTTTGTATGCCATTTGCAAGTTTTCATTCTACTTCATGCAGAATGTTCAAACACCCACTATTTAGCTTGTCCACATAGCAAATATTTGTAAAATGCATTGTTGTTGTTTACATTTGAATTCTAGTCTGGACCAGAATTCACTCATCAACAGTTTACATATATGTAGTATGAGTTGACAAGCTCGACACTGTGTGTATCAAGATGCATTTGTTTAATTAACTTCCTCTTGAACAAAGACGGGAGCCTTCATCCATTAGCTTTAGAAGGAATTTTAAACTTACTTACTTACTTATTTACTGAAGCGTTTGCTTCATGACTGTTCAGCGCCTCTTAACTATAGATACTAGGATACTGGTGCTTTATAAATAATTTGATTGATTGATTGATCAAGTGTTGCTTTGGAGAGAAGAACAGGAAATTGTGTTTGATTTAACCCTTTCACCACCATGGTTTCTCCCAAATCCATTGTTTTCTATGGTAAAGTTGGACCTGTATACAGGGAACTGGGGGGTGAAAGGGTTAAAAAACAAAAATAGTGAAAAAATCAAAAGTTAGCATTACTGGCCCTGTACTCATAATTTGTGGAGAAGAATACAAAAATGTATTTGTTTTAAAGTGATAGAGATGTCAAAGGTCACTAGTATTGTTGGTGTTGTTCAATTATGGTGTATTTATCAACTGCTAATGACAATGAACACTGTAAAATGAGTTGTTTGGAAAGCAAAACCTTATCTCTGTCCATGATAGCAAACAAATGTTTGATGAATTAAAGTGATTCTTGTGTGAGATAAAATATTTCTTTTCACCCTCAACTCACCAACGTTTGGTAATGTCCCATTGTTTTGAAATGTATGATTGGTTGACTTGATGTACAGGGAAGAGGGTTGAATGAGAATAAGTAAACCACCGTGGGTGGAGGGACGGTGAGTAAACCATGGTTTATAACACCTATGATGTAAGATGATTTGTCTCATAATATACATTCAGATAAATTCAAATTACTGAAGCACAGAGGACTCAATGACTCTTACAGTTCTGTTCCATGATTCCTGGTAATTTACAATTTTTGTGACGGTTATGTTTTCAGAATTGTAGGTTTTGAGGAGCTGGGAAACACAGACAGTTTTACTACAGAGAATCTAGAGAGAAGACTGGCAAAATCAGGTATTTGCATTGCCTCTGTTAGTTTTAAAATGGTGTTCTCTGTAACTATTGAAAACCTAACCGAATTATGTGGTACATTTTAATTACTTATGTTGCATTCAAAACTAAAACATTATCAAGTGTTTGTGAGACATTTGTTACATCTCTGCTGAGACAAATTTAAACTGAGAATGTACTGTGGCTGTGAAAGACAGAGAAAACTAGACAGCATGTGCTTCTTTCCTCTTTGTCATTATAAAATGTGTTTATTACATGTCAGAGCAAACCCAGTCACAACAAGATCCTTGCTCACTTCAAAACTCCTTGTTTACATGTTGTTTATAAATTACAACAAACAGGAATGTGTAGCGGGCGAGAAAGGTCAGGAGTTTACTCTTTGGAAGAGAAAAATCTAAAACGAAACTAAAACATTTTGATTTTCCAAGTTACCCCTAAAACCTTGCATTTTTCGTGTTTGTAGAACGTTGGGAAGTATGATTGAGTGTATTTAAGATGACTGATATCAACATATAAACCTGTCACTTTCAGGAATAATCACACTTCCAGATGTTCCAGCTGGGGGCAACTCGTTGCTAGGTTACAAGAAGAAAGATGATGATGGCTATGATAGCAGCGATCCTGATGAATACTAGGACCACCATTTCACCACAAGAGGGCGCTAGTCACAGCTTTCCATGAAATGCATTCCAGAACCTCGCAAAGGCTAGACATACTTTCGGTTGTGCGGAAAATTTTATATCAGTTCTACACTGCAGTATTGTTCAGGATCAATTCTGATAATCTAATTTATTGCTCAGTAACATCAACTATTCACAGTTTTTAGGATAATCTTCATAGATCTGCCAACTAGTAGTTTTTTACTCCTTCAATACACATATTTAAGTATTATTCTGATGAACATTTCCAAAACCACTGCTTTTTATCTTTTTCGTAATTTCCTTTCTCAATCATATAAGGATTTTAAACAGTTTACCACAGACTGGTGTCAACACTTTGAGAGCAAAGACATGCTCGTACTCACCATTTTTTTAATGAACTCTGTACTACTGATTCTGCATCCACAGAAAATAAACAAACTTTTGTGTTTGCTGTTAACCAGGCAATATTTATTGACTCTCTAAATTTCAGTAGTTGTCACTTTTGTAGTTGACTTTCTGTCTCAAACTAGTGACATACTTGAAAGATGCACAATTCTTCACCTTGTGTTAGTCAGAATCTGTTCATCTCATCTGACTTATACCTTTATAATAGAGAGATATGGGTCAGACAATAGCTTTGCAGACAACATATTTATTTCACTTGGGCCATACCTGTGTACAAGTTGCATATTGATGTTTCACAAATACAACATATAATTTACAATTTCAATGAAATAACAGCACATTGTCTTTATACTACTTTCAAATGTTTCCTATGACACAATGTTGGTCACTATTGGTGCTCTAAATGTTGATGGGCTATGTTTGGTCTGCGATCATATTTCCAGCAAATCGCTGTCCTCAGATTTAATCAGTAATATAATTTCCACCATATTGAAGTGAAATACTTCTGGATGCTGGTCAACAAACCACAGAGTGTATCAAATCATACAACGAGTGTACAAACATAAGACAGATAATATTGCTGTGTGGTCCTGTCCCTTTTTGAGTTATTGTTGATACTTAGTTTCAAGCAGCCATTAATTTATTGTGCTTTTGGATAGGTTTTGTTATTTTGTACATTTTTCAGTAAATAAATCACCTGGACGTAAAAAGGAAAATCTGATATGATGACGTGATATCATCTGTGAATGAAGACAAACCAGAGACTTGACATATTGACTGTATCACAACATGCCCAACTTCGCTAGCCAAGGTCTCGTCTGGGCAGATTGATGCTCCCTGAAATCAGACCTTGGCTGAAAGAGTCATTAGGTTGTGTGTTTTAAAGCGCCACCACACGGTTGTATGTGACTTGTGAATAGCCAATTAGTGCCGATGGTGATGTCCACGATATAAGTGACCTCGGAGAATAATAGAATCTCACACCCCCAAGGACCTGGGATCAGATTTCTCACACGAGTTGGGGATATTTTGTCTCACAGGAGCCGCAGGCGAGTGTGAGACAAAATATCCCCAACGAGTGTGAGAAATCTGATCCCAGGTCCTTGGTGTGTGAGATTCTTTTTCTCACATGACCACAAAATGCATTAAATTCATATCGGACACGTACAATATTATCAAAAATTGTGACAACTCTGTCGTCTGCCACTGTACTCTGACCTGCTTACTTTGTAGTATTGGCCCATGTGTTACTCGTCGTGCCACTTGATAATATTTTGCGCGTCGAACAAAAGGCTGTTTATAATCCTATCAGAGCTCGTGTATTATATACTGCAGTGTGTGGACGGCTTTTGAGAGTGTGGGATCGATTTTTCCCACATCGTCGATGTGGCCAGGAATGTGAGAACATATCATCTTTATATCTGTTACGAGTTTGACTGACATTCAAAAGACAGCAGTAAGCTCAATTTCAAATGGCAATGATGTCTTTTGTAATAAATACAACTGGAATTGGCCAATCTTTGTGCTAACAATGAATTTGTGTTACCAGTCCAAACAATGCAGTCTCATAGTGTATAGTGGTATCCCTACTCGTTAGCATTGTGCAGGAACAAGTTGCTTAATAATCCTTGTCACCAACATACCGGTACATCAGCAAGAGTCTCAAAGACGATGATCTCATCAATCTCTTGGACCCACACTTGTCAACTGAAATTCCACCTACGCAGCCCTAGCCTAGACCCTATTCTCCACTTTTGGATTTTGTCAGTGCCACCTACCCATGTGGGCGACTGAAATGTTGATCATGCTTATGTTTTGGCAATGTCTTTCAAAATCAGTCGAAAATCACACGATATGAACATTTTTGAAGCAGATGAAGTATCGGATATGAATTTTTCAGCCAACAAGTAACTGTGCTTGGACCTACTGTCGCAGTTGCACATTTGGCAGTTGGCTGGTTCCAACCTTGTCTGTGTCACATCTGTTTGTAACATATGTGACATCCGCTAAGGTGGGTGTGCCAAATTTTGGAGGTCCATCCCAATTCCCTCAGAGGACGTAGTTGGTGGATCCCGCAGTTAGTGGAAGACTGTAGTCAAAGTAACAGACGCATGTGGGTGGACAATGCAACAAGCCTGACATTGACTACAATGTTACTAAGTACCTGCAATCATTTGCATATGTTAATGAGCAGGAATAGACCAAACAATGGCACTGCATGTACATTGCCTTTATCTACATACGTTAATGAATAAGTCCAGCATAAATGACAGAGCATGCAGAATGCCTGCATTTCAAGACATTACAACAGTTAGCTTATCATAACATTAACAAAAATGTTGAATTTCAAAATGAACGTTCCAGATTTGCCATGAGGAGAAAAAATTTTTGTGAATGATAAAAGGAACTTTTCACAATAAATTTGTTTTGTCATTCCATTTATCAGGCAGTTTCTTGTTTTCCTCAGTGGGGGTTTCTTTACCATAGCTTCCATGTTTATTATTCACTATTACTTTTGTTGGGTTAGCATACATCAAAGACATTCACTTTTTACAACTCGTTGACCGTCATTGCATACATGTGTACTGTAAGCACATACACTATCTGAAATCTCTGAATAATTTGTCATGTTTTCACATACAGTCAGACAACTATACTTGGGACAAGAATTCTTGAGAAACCTTCCCAAAGTGACAAATAATGTCTCTTAAATATCTCCTCCAACTTTATATTGCAAAATTTTCATATAGACGCCATTGTCTAATAATTAAATTTTTACATCGCAAGTTGGTCATGTTCTGCATTTCTGTATTTATAGTGTACAGTTGGAAATAACTGTGTCAACACTTTTATGATCTGGTCCACATAGGCAGTCTGCCAAATCAACTAAAGACAATAGAAGTTGGAACAAATCTTGCGACAAATTGGTCAGTTTCTATGCCCATCGCACTTCACAGCTAGTCCACCCCTTCACCCCATGGAATGTCCTTCATCTGATCAAACAACTGTCCGTCAAACTGACTCAGTACAGTGAACATGGACTTGGCATCAAAGTCACACTCAAACCGTGATGGGTCCAATGCAAATCTGATAGGCTGCCTGCACAGGTGTAAATCGTCAACTGGCCACGGCAAACCAAAGTGGTGACGGTGAAACTGTAAAGAAACATAATGAAACCAATGGTAAATGTTGTCTTCAGTGTTTTTGCTGTGAGAAAACATGGTAGTTCTTGGAATGACTGTACATTGTGCCGTACCATATGGACACCCAACAAATTGACTAGCTTGTCAAGAACAGAAGGGGATGGCTTAATTTGTGCCCATACAAACTAAAACCCTTGGCAAAAAGTGGAGAGAGACCTATGATATTTGATAATCATGAAAAATCAATGTAGTTTGTATTTATGATTAATTTTTGGAGGAACTTAACAAACGTAACATACCTCCAAAAATTGTAACTTTGTCCAACTCTTTAATAGTGAAGATGAATGAATAAGTTATGGATTTACCTTGAAGAGTTCTCCATTCTTACAATGCCAAACAAGTCCTTCAACTTTGCCGTTATCTTTGGTCTCAAACCATTCCTTCAAATCATCATAGTTGACTGTCAGTTGGTCATTCAATCCTATTGCACCGTGTGGTATCAATAAATGGATGGGGTTCTTTTTACATCCTATACCTAGAAAACAAAATACAAATACTGTATTCATTATAATTCATTTCAATTCCGAGACAGAAGTTTGGATTCATAATATTGCCATTCTCTGCTGGCACACGCCATATTTGTTGAGTCATTTTCAAACCTGCGAAAACCATAATTCCAATTTTGGCTTTTTTCAGTAAGTTCTTGCCCATCATGGTTAAATATTATATTTTCATATATTTAACAATGTCTATGTTGTCAATATTATTTTGTTTAAACTCTGAATCATGTGTAGCACACAATTATTGCCTCTCCTGGTAGACGTCGACACTTTTTTGTTCAGCAGTGGTGACTACAAAAATACATACTGAAAGATGGCGAATTAACTACCCGTTGCAAATGTAAGCAGATGTTGTTATTTCTGGCATATGGAAATGAATCAATGATTGTTCGCCGACCATTGTTCATATGAGCATGTGATGTTGTTATGGGCATATGTGATTGAAAAAGTACTTGTTCACCCACTTTTGATAGAGGCCATTGTGTGAGTGCATGTTGTTGTGGCAGCCATACCTATCCAAAATTGGTATGTTCAAAGAGAGAGATTTGAGTGATGTTATACTGTATGTGTTGTAAAAAGTGGGCAAGGCTGCACAGTATGTATTTTATCCCATGATGCAACATGACTTGTATGCTATGAGATCACCATTCAGCCACTGAGGGCGCAATCACCTTTACGACAAATGCTGTGTCCAAATATAGCCACCGGCTGAAAATTGAGGTGGTACGCATATACATGTACATGTTTTTTATCCTTGTTCGCAGTTTATACTTCAACGTGACTGTTTGGAAGACGTACATTTTTAGGTTTTTTTCCGGATCTTTATGGCATAATTCTTGATGAAGTTTACATTATTCAAAAATTGAGGTTGAGTTTCTATTTTTTGGATCTTTTTTAGATACCATACATTTTCCTGGCTGACACATTGACACATTGATAGATCAAACATACATCTTGAAGACTTAAATACATGCACGTGTGTACAAGGCAAAGTTTCCACTTACAATGTAAATACTTTTGAGGCAATCGCACTCACGGTGAGTAGACTGGACATACACTCTGATCGCATTGTTACCGGGTCACATGTAGTTTATGCATCATATAATATGGCGACAACGCAATGTGCAATCTGATCTCCGTGCATACAAATTGTATTGCATTATGGGTAATTTTACGTACTGTGGGCTGGACATGTGAAAGCCTGTTTACTTTATCAAGACAGTGCAGTCTCTACTACTATGACCGTGACGACTACTACTTCCAGGAACTATGATGGTAGTACTGGTAAATATGACATGTCTACTCTCACCGTAGGGATTAGCATTGATATTGGTCCCAATCAATTCCAGAGTCCGTTCTAACAGTGACGATAAATTGCTGATTGACACTTCTAATTCATCCTTGTTGCCATCGGCAGAAGGTCTGAGAACTACGGCTACTCCTTGCTTGTGATCAACGACTGTGTTGTGCCAGCAGTATTGCCTGTTGTTCTTGTCCAGGGGTACCCAGCCTGATAAAGATGAAAATGATAGAACCTGCAACTTGAGATAATTCACATGTACCTACTATTCAAACAAACGCATCCCTACAAGTGTACATTCATGAAGTGTAACACATGTGAATGTCTCACATTCATCTTTTTCAATCCCTTGGTTTACTAAATCCACTCAATATGAAATTCCTGACTGATTGTTCAGCATGACACATTGATAGATCAAACATACATCTTGAAGACTTAAATTTCTTCATTTGGTCCTACACATTACTGCATTACTGATAGCAATTTTGAATTTTATAACCAGTCAGCACAAACCACTTTGTGCTGGTGTGAAATCTGAATACGCAATGAAGACAATATTGTTTATGCCTTTTTTAAACTCAATTTGTGCCTGTGATGAAAACACTGACATAGGAATACATCATGCATAAACAGATTGCATATTACACACCTGGTATGTGTCCGTTCTCATCTGGCTGTGCTATTCCATCAATCACTGGCACTCCCTTGGCAGGTATCCAGTTCTCAGGAGCTTCTCTGAAATCTTTCTCAGCGTTCCATTGCCAAGGTGTCACCTCATTTTCTGTCTCTCCATCCAACTCTGAAGTTCTTTGATTCGTTTGATACCTCTTAAATTTTTTGTCTGCCTGTTTTGTAGGTTTCCTGTCATGTCTGGCCCAAAGCCATGGTTTGCCTGGGAAGGATAGACTCAGAGTAAGATTTCACTGGCACCTGTGTGCACTAATACCAGTATCATGCAATAGTAAACGAAAGTTGTGGCTAGACTTTTCATTTTTTCATTGTTTGACATTGAGGGCGCTGTTCTGCAAACATATTAAATTTGTATTGAAATTGTTGAAAATCAACTTTTCATTTTTCATTGTTTGACACTGAGGGCACTGTTCTGCAAACATATTGACTTTGTATTGAAATTGTTGAAAATCATCAACTTTTCATTTCTTCATTGTTTGACACTGAGGGCGCTGTTCTGCAAACATATTGACTTTGCATTGAAATTGTTGAAAATCATCAACTTTTCATTTATCATTGTTTGACACTGAGGGCGGTGTTCTGCAAACATATTGACTTTGTATTGAAATTGTTGAAAATCATCAATGACAACAGCAACGCCATCATCAACAACACCATTATCATCATCAACAACGACGCCATTATCATCAATCTATCATCTAGAGTAATTTGGGTAAATCTTTCAACCATGTGTAACTCATGACACAAATTTCCTGCATAAATGCATACAGTCATAAAACAGCAGATGTGAGCACATGGACACTGCATCACTAGACAAACCACATCAGTCCTATTTACAACAGAAATGATCCTAGCTAGACTACATTCCAGTAACATCTCCTGATAGCGAACAACCCCCGTTTAATTGTGTCATTCTTACACTTAGAGTACTACATTATAAGCAGAGTTCTCAGAAGAGACGATATTGAGGGATAGACCACCCATCAATTTTTGTTAATATCTATACAAAAGTATACATTTTCACAACAAAAGAATACGCAAATTACACATTGTAATGTAAAACCACAGGGGACTCATGCTTGTTGTTTATTTGTGTCTGTTTGTTTGTGTGTATGTGTTTGTGTTTGTTCATTTGTTATTTTTAATAAAATAACAGCGAAAAGCTGTTTTGTGAATATTTGTCAATAAAGAGCAGTTTATTTATTTATTTGTTTGTTTATTTATTTGTTTGTTTGTTTGTTTGTTAATGTGTATTTCCGATGGTTAGGGTTAGGGTGTTTGTTTGTTGATACATATTTCCGATGGTTAGGGTTAGGGTTAGGCTGCAGTTAGGGTTAGGATCAGGGTTAGACTTATTCACTCCATCTGAGTATATAGAGGGAGTGAATAATTAAAGCCTAACCCTAACCCTGATCCTAACCCTAACTTAAGCCTAACCCTAACCCTAACCATCGGTAATACGTATCAACAAAACAAACAAACAAATAAACAAACAAATAAATAAATAAACTGCTCTTTATTTACAAATATTAACAAAACAGCTTGTCGCTGTTATTTTATTAAAATAACAAATAAACAAACAAAAACACGTACACACAAACAAACAGACACAAATAAACAACAAGCAAGAGTCCCCTGTGGTAAAACTCTTGGATCTATGGAAAGCTGTGGAGAACATAGATCAGGCAATACAAGAAACAGACTGATTCATACAAGAGAAATACATTACAACTGACAATATGAGAAATTGACTGACACTGAAGATGTTGAAAACCAAACATTTCCCTTTTACAAAGTTCACCTTCAAATGCTGAAAACTTTCACTTTGTTTTGTTAGAATCAGGAAAATTTGTCTTTTTTTGTGTTGCCACTTGTCACAGAATCAGTTGTATCAGATATTGTAAAATGTAGATCAAGGACACAAATCCAACTTTTATCACAAAAGGGATGTTCCATAGAACATTATCTGAACTTGCCGTTATGTTTTGCTCCACTAATATTATTAGATTTGGTTGTGTTATTTTGCATTTTAAAACGGTGACCAGATGTTACGCTTCTGATGATTAAAATGGTAGACACAAAAGTACATAACAACAAAGTACGTAACTGTACTTTTGTATTTTCACCACAGGCGTAAGGTTCATGAAAGAAAGTCACAAAAACCCCTCATTCTGTACCTTGGAAATCATGTACATAGACACATGTGCCGTCAATCTTCTCTGTAGGAGAGGCTTGTTCAATATCAGCTTGCAAGGCAATCTCTTTGATTTCCCTGGATGCTACCACCTTATACTGTTGATGGGCTCGTTTGCTGGATTTGCCTTCCACGACAATGGTCTTGAAGACGCAGGGCACTTTGTTCTGCACACTACCTGACATTGTAATCTGGTTGAGAGTAACACATAGTGTGGTGAGATGATTTTCTCCAGAAGGACAAATTGAGGGAACATGATGGATTCCTTTCTACTTAAATCTATCCGTTTTTGTTATTTAGCTTGTGGACACAGCTATTTTGTAGTCTGGTATCTTCTTTTTGAAACAATAGACAGTCTACAAAAAGTGTAGTCTGGATTCATTGCCAGTGTGAATTGCTGTGCCAAGCTGGTATGTTGGGCATAATATCTCAGCTTTCAATGGTCAAGAACTGTCTCCCTACTGACTGGCGTTACACAGCAAACAAGAAGCTGCCCTCTTGCTAGTCACTGTGATCATTGTAATCTTCACTACTGCTATCTTCACTGAGCTACTACCAATAGATGTATTATGTGATAATGTTTTTGTCCTGGTGTCCTGCTCCATTTTGACCCTTCGATTTTTTTCCTTACACAGACAATTGAACAGAGAACAACTAGCTACAAAGGTGGCAGAGTTCTCTGTTGCCATGGTTGCACGGGGGGTCGAGACACTTCACACTGAAACCAAACAGTTTGCCCTATACAACTTTGTCCCAAAACCACCCCATCTAAAATACTCGCTTATCCCACGCCACTTTGCCCCAAGTACCACCTCATACTAAAACCACTTCGCCCCAAGTACAGTACCATCATAATACAACCAACTCATCATAAAACAACGATGTGACGATGTATCACAGTGCTGTTTTTACCTGAAACTTGGAAGCTGCGTCAGGACATTTTGTCTACAACAAACCATTTATTTTTGCAGAAAAGCATGTACCGTAGAGTTGGAGGAAAGGAAAAAAACGCAAACTACTAAATGCTACAACTCAGGTGCCTTGTGCGGAATTGCATGGTGTCATTTTCTCTTAATTTGTACACTTTCAAGAGTCTAGTCCGAGAGGTGATGAATACATCAATGGCAGTGTTTAGTTATTTTCAGCTTTACTGGTTGGCTGGCGATAATTGGGGCGGAGTAGTGTTATTTTGGGGGCGACATGACTCTTGGGGTGCAGAGGTTTTGGTCCGAGGTTGTTTTAGTGCAAAGCAGTTTTGGTGCCAAATTGTATGGGATGATATGGTATGGTGTAAAGTGGCTTTGGTGCGAAGTCTCTAAGAGCCGTTGCATGTATGGGGCTGGCTGTGGGGCCCATAGCTGCTTTCTAGTCATTTGGACCCCTGGGCAATTGGACCCAAGTCAATTGGACCCCTGGGCAATTGGACCCAAGTCAATTGGACCCCCAACCCAAGTCAATTGGACCCCCAACCCAAGTCAATTGGACCCTAAAGAAATCATACTTATCTGTCTAACTAATCTCCCCTAACAATATTTTTCAGTCTTCTTACAGGGAAATCTGCACGTCTGAGACAACCAAACGCTGGAAGAAGCTGCCATACACACTGTATTTAGTTCTCGTAAAGTGTGACATCACACACTGTGTTTGTAATGTCACCCGTCGCCGCCTAATACACACTCCGTGTTGTGTGTGTATGTGTGTGAACGTGTGAAAGCATTTACTATCAGTGTGTTCTATTCAATTTTATTGTATTCTACAGCGTTCACCGGCAGCTTCTTCCAGCGTTTGGTTGTCTCAGACGTGCAGATCTCCCTGTAAGAAGACTGAAAAATATTGTTAGGGGAGATTAGTTAGACAGATAAGTATGATTTCTTTAGGGTCCAATTGACTTGGGTTGGGGGTCCAATTGACTTGGGTTGGGGTCCAATTGACTTGGGTTGGGGGTCCAATTGACTTGGGGTTGGGGTCCAATTGACTTTGGTAGGGGTCCAATTGACTTGGGTCCAAATGACCAGGGGTCCAAATGACCAGTTACCCCATAGCTGAGGTGTTTTACAACTGTGGTGGAGGGGTTACACATGTTACAAGTCAGAAAAGTCAAAAGGCAGGAATGAATCCCTTCTGAAAACACAGCTAGGGATCCACAGCTAGTACAGGACCTATGCAACCACAATACACATGACTACCATGTAAACAGTTTATTAGATGACGACCTACAAATAGGGACGATCTGCCACATAGGGTGTCCAATGGCCCCTCCACCTTAGGTGTCCAATGGTTAATGCCTGGAGTATCATGCCTTCAACTTCATAATTCTGTACATCACATGCGTATCGTAGTAACACACTCACTGAATACTAAATACAATTTTGAGCTGACCCAAGAAACATACAGGACAAGGTCAATGTTTACGTTATATTTACCTTAGAGTCTCAGCTTCGGAGTATCCATGGTCACGTTACACGAGGTTAAATAATACATCGCTCACACTGTCACAGTTACATATGTTGGCCAATATATTCACTAGTACAGAGAATCGATTTGGATGTGATTTCAGTCGATGAGCGTATTAGAAAAATTGCAACAAATTTGAAAATAAGGATTGTAATTTAAATACATGCAGTTTTAAGTTAAACATGTTTGAAATAAGGAGCAAAAGGGAGTTCTTGACCTGAAGGTGGGTTCCACGACCTCACTGTGTACAAACAGCCTTGGGTCAAATGGATAATGCTGAATTTAGACTTATTTTCGGATTCGGTTTCGGATTCAGTTTCATTCAGTTTCCATCAGCGCGGCGCCCCCCGCCCCTAGCCTGTTGGAGGTAAACGTAGTGAATGGTTGATTAAACTGATTTGTGCGGAACAAAATTGAAGTTGGTAACCCCTTGTTAGTATGTAAATAAATATATAGTATTTGTATGATCTAATTTCTTCGATTTTCCGCAAAATTTGCACTTTTCCCTATTTTTACTCGATCTGCTGAGCGAGTCAGTGACCCAATTCCATGATTTACTACCTGTCACCATTTTCGAACGCCGGTCGATCTGTGACCCGTTGACGAAGGCAAACCAAATAAATAGTTTAAAATTTGCACATTTGGATCGATTTAACTTCTAAGATATATCACAAATTTGTATGTTTATCATTGTAGCGCAGTTTGAATAAAGAATTACGCCTGACGACGAACACAAATAAAGCTCGACATGTCGTGAGACCCCTTGCGTGGTATGTGAGGTCTTTAATCGAACTCTCAGCTCAGTAGAATTTGCGCGTGGAATTTGCGAGCGGGTAGCTGTGGGTCCATAGCTTTGGTGTTTCCAGGCGGGATTCCTGCCTTTTACGGGCTGGTTTTGACTTTTACGATTTTAACCCCGCCACCACAGCTGTAAAAGGCAGGAATCCCGGTCTGAAAACACCACAGCTATGGACCCACAGCTAGCATGGACCGTCTCAGATTGTC